>CAHIKZ030000720.1:0-45000 GCA_903632075.3 Acanthosepion pharaonis | reverse complement strand
GATTATAAATAGTATAAACAATGAAAACTTATATATATAATTTTCTTGTTCTAGACACACACACACACACACACACACACATATATATATATATATATATATATATATGGGGAACAATGGGTAAATAGTCACCATTTTATGTTTTTATTTCACGTCAGCGTGTTTTTGGATTTTGCTGATTGCACAGTAAAGTAGGGTCAGTTGGGCACCATCTCTTAGAAAAAGACCACCACAGCAAAATTCATTTTGACAGAAATTTAGAAATGATATGTTGTACTGCTTAGCATTCACAGTAGAAGCTCCAATATGAATATTTCAGAGTATTTGGGTATCAATCTGAGGACATTGCAGAGGATTCAGAAAGAGTTGGATGAGTGTAATGATGATTACAAAGGTATTCCAGCTCAGAAAACTCACTCTGAATATTTTGATAAGAAAAGAACTTCCAAATTTGTTGTTGAGGGCCTCAGACTCAACACAGAGGCATACATCAAAAGTAGTGCTGCCCCGAGTCAAGAGGGTGGCTGATGGAAGAACCTATGTCTAGCAACAGGATTCTGCACCATGTCACACAAGAAGAAGAACCCAGTACTGGCTGTCAGACAATTTCTGCAACCACTTCTTACATCTGGCCACCTAACTCCCCAGACTGCAACTGCCTTGATTATTATATTGAGAGACCAACAATAAACCTTTACTTACTTATCCACCGTGTTTTTCAAATATATATTTCCATTAGCATGGAATATAGCACAATCCAAAATAGGTTTAGGATTTAAATAATCCCCAAAGAGTTGATAATCCATAAAAAACAAATTCATCAATTAAGTAATATACAGGTTGTATCAAAAATATTTTTACAAACTATGGGGGTGGATTCCTCATACCAAAACAAGGACAAAACACCATATAAACATGTCTGCAAATCCTTCGTTATTGAGTTATTAAGTTTAAACAAAGTTTATAGTAGATGGCATTGTGCTGCAATTTAGACTAGGTTACATTTACTATTCATATATAATTGTAGTTTGTCTGTCTTCATCATTTAACATGTGTCGTAGTGAGTTAGCTGAGAAGTTTTCCATTCAACAATGGCAGGATATTCATATTGTGAGCAGGCAGATATGATTTTTATATACAGCTGCATTAATGGTAATGGACAAGCGGCTGCACGACTGTATCAGCTTGTGTTTCCAGATTGAAAGTACCTTAGTGATCCAACCTTTACTGCTGTTTCTCGTTGTGTTGGAAACATTCATCTAAATAAATCTGATTAAAAAGAATCAACATTGGCCTGTTTGTTTTATTCTTTTATTGTATTTCTTCAATTTTCGATTTAAAGTGTTGAGTATTGTGTTTGAAATGGTGGATATAACAATAATTACTTCAAACAGTTTATCAACAATTTCGAACACACTACTCAAAACCTTATTTGAAAATTGGAAAATACAATAAAAAAAAATTGACATTGTCAGTTCTTTTTAATCAAACTTGTTTGGAAATATAACATATATTTCATACATAAGACGACCTTTAAATCACAAAAATTACCCTTAAAAATTGGGGGTTGTTTCATACTGCAATTCTAAAAAAGAAGCCATAAATTCTGAGTGATGTTTGTCGGTGCGATAACCAGTAATGTACATGAAAAGATTCATATTATCAAATAAATTGATAATAAAACTAATAAAAGCATTTCTACCTTATGCAATGGCATAATTTCATAATAAACTGCCAATTCAAAGAATATGATTGTGTTCACAGCAATAGAATGTACTATTATTGTACATTATTGTACTGTTATTAGCAGTATTTTGTGATTGTCAATAAAGTATAAGTAAATGGCCATTAGTGCACCAGGCTGTTTGTAACTGTTTAGATATAGGAAAAGAAGAATCAGTATTTGCAAGCGATCACATCATGAAATGTAAACAAATCAATTGTTTACCTTTTAGAGGACATGTGGAGGAAAAACATGATGTAGAATCAGTTTTGTTATTTTGTTTATTTTGAATTTTGAAGGATACAGTAAGTAAAAACATTTCCAATAACATCATCTTTATATAATCAATCAGTAGTCATCTTATACGACAGTTATAGGATAAATTCATGAAAACTTGCTATATTTTTTAATCTTGTCTTCTCTAAAGATAACCTTATATATGGAAATATATAGTATATACATATAAGAAAGAAAGCTACTGAAAAGTTTTTGATACGACCAATAGGGTTAGTTGGTTGTTTTTTGATTAACAGCATATTGACATCAATTGGTTATTGATATGTCCCGTAAAGGGATATATTTGAACAAAGTAGCTAAGTGGTTTTGGCTACTATAACCAAGTAGAATATGGTAGCAGTAATCGACTGGTACGCGTCGTAGTCACAGGTAAGAAGTGTAGATCAATGGTGTAGCTCTCAGACTAATGCTCTTTTCTGACTCTCCTACACGTCCGTCGATATTTATGACGGACACCAGCCAATCACATTCCAGTAATGGGGACTACAGGTGTATGCATATTCCATTATATCAGTTATTTAATGCTGAAATCTAAATATATTGTAGGTTACTTTTTGGTGGGGTGCGATAAAAATCGTTTAGTGATACACGTTTTACTAATTTACCCATAGATGGGAAGACATGAGGTAAATTCATATCTTTTGCAGAGGTATTTACATGTAAGTGGATATAACAAATCCAACTGAAATTGGAACTCAGCTCTCAGATTAAAAATTCTGAGCAATTAGTTATTACACCACACTTAAGCTTATAACACCTGCTGTTCCCCTGCAGTCATTCTCTAGGTACTGGGTATGATGATAAACTACATCTGCGCCCTGGGTAAAATGATAAAATATGTCCAACAGCAAGGCCTCTGATAGGTGGTTTTGAGGAGCATGGAACCACCTCTTAATTGCTGGTGTTCCCAGGTCCACGCTGACCTGGGGTGGAAGCGCATTTTAAGGTCCCAGCTATGGGCAAATACTTAACCCACAAACTGGGGGTCAAAACACTATGAAAGTGTAAAAATGTTTTAATACCAGAAATACATTGTAAAAAGATTATTACCAACAATACAGTTTTGGAAAAAATAAGATATTACCAGCTATACATTTTTGAAAAAAAAAAAAAATTAACAGAAATAAATATTGTTGGCATTAAATAACCCATTGAGGTTGATATGCCATAAAACAAACTAAACCAATCTAATTACTGACCAGGCTCAACATTACTTAATTGTGATTATGCAGAAGTCCGTGTTTCAACATGATGTGGTCATAAGCCCTAATCAATAAGAGATTCAGGAAAACTTCTGATTCTTGGTGATTTGGTCAGATTTTACAGAGTGGGTCAGGCTGAGAACTTTACAGCAATTCCTTGAATATAAATCTGAGATGATATTTATTTTCACAAGTCATTTAAAGAGAAATGCAAAAGACACACTTATTAATGCATGAAGAGAAAATCAGACCTACAAACAAGCATGGATGTACATAAATTCTCAAAGCACAAATACATATTTTCAAGGATGCAAATTTAAATGCACATGCACGAGTGGAATGTTGTACTTAGAAATGCAGCTGTTGCCTAAAATAAACAACAAAATAAAATAGGCAAAAAGCAACAATTTGACAAAATGAGATAGAAAATTACAAAATTGTTTTGCATTTCCTTCATTTGTACTGCAAAATTTTTAAAGTGGCAAACCTGTTGTTAAAATTTTTATGAAAACTGTTTTCACTTTCAGATTTTTTTATTTATGCTTTTATTTTTTGTTTAAATTCTTTATGCTTTGATCTTTCACTTTTTCTCTCTTTCTTTCTTATTTTCTTCCTTCACTCTTTTCTGCTCCTTTTCTTTCTTCTCCTGTCTTTATCAACCCTTCCTCACCTTTCCACTTACATTTTGTGTTTTTCACTCCACATTCTTCTTTCGTTGTTTTCCTTTATTTTTTTTTTTTACTTTCTCTTTTCTGTCCTTCCTCCATTACCGGCTTTCCTTTCTTGCTTAAATCATTTTTCTACTTATTTATCTTTCTGCTTTTACTCCATTTTCTTTTTCTTACCTCTCATTCCCTTTTTCGGATCTACAAATTTATATATGCTTTCTTTTTTTATCTTTTTTTCTTTTTTCTTTACCTGTTGCTCTCTTCAGCTCCAATTTGCTATTTCTGCCTCCTTTTCTTCATATTTTCAAATCTCTAACTACCTGTATCTGTTGCTTTCTCTATTTTACCTTCTCCTCATATGTTTCTTTCTTTTTCTTTTCTACTTTATCTTTCCCTCTTTTCTTATCTCCTCTTTATTTTTCCCATCACACTTTTTCCTTTCTTTTCATTTATTTTCCCTCACAATCTTTTTTTTCCTCTCTTTCCTTTATTTTTCTTTCTTTTCCCCTCTTTCCTTTATTTTTCTTTCTTTTCCCCTCTTTCCTTTATTTTTCTTTCTTTTCCCCTCTTTCCTTTATTTTTCTTTCTTTTCCCCTCTTTCCTTTATTTTTCTTTCTTTTCCCCTCTTTCCTTTATTTTTCTTTCTTTTCCACTCTTTCCTTTATTTTTCTTTCTTTTCCCCTCTTTCCTTTATTTTTCTTTCTTTTCCCTCTTTCCTTTATTTTTCTTTCTTTTCCTCTCTTTCCTTTATTTTTCTTTCTTTTCCCCTCTTTCCTTTACTTTTATTTCTTTTCCCCTCTTTCCTTTATTTTTATTTCTTTTCCCCTCTTTCCTTTATTTTTATTTCTTTTCCCCTCTTTCCTTTATTTTTATTTCTTTTCCTTTCTTCTTTACTTTCATTTATTTTATTTCTTTTCTCTTCCTTCATTTATTTCCTCCCTCTTCCTCTTTCTTTGCTTTTCTCCATTTCCAACATTTACTTTTCCACTCACACTTTATTTTTCTTTATTTTTTCATTTATTTCTTCTCATAATCTCTTTTCCTATTTCCTTTCTTCTGTCTTCTCTTTGCCTTTCTCCTATCCTTTATTTTTCTTTCACTCTTTCTTTTCCTATCCTTCACTTTTTTCTTTTCCTTTCTCTCTCTGTTTTTCCTCTATTTACCTTTGCCTCTTTTTACTTGCAAGTCCCATGAAATATGAAAAAATTACCAATGATAATTATTATAATAACCTTGTTCAATTTAAGAATCCTGGCCTATTACTTTTAATCAGAGAAAGTGGGATGGAATTAATGGTTTTCTTTGCATCTTGAATTTGTCAGCATAACTTTATTTTCAAAGGAAAACCAACATTCTTCTCCAGAATAAGTTTTTAGATTCATATATCCATAAATCTACCTCTATATGTATTTGTAGGCATAAGTAGTGATTTTGATTTTTGTTATTTTATGACAAAATTCCCACATTTTATTTTTGATGTATGCACTGTCCTCAGTACTCTCTTATTTTTAAACAAGTGGCTGAAGACGCAAAAGAAAATCATTTTTAATGAAAAAAGCTGAAAACTATTGCACATAACCTTGAGTTTCAAATGGTTCGGCCAGGAAAATTGCCTGTGAGAGAGAGGATGGAAGGTGGCAAATAATTCTTTCCCAACAAGAACTTGGAGATGCTGTGAACTCTATCAAGACTGGAATATGGTACAGTACTCCATTTTCAGCCTGATCTGGCTCTTATAAAAGGTAAAGGATAGCAAGAAAATTCAGGTACTTACTGGAGTAGTACAGGGAATGAATCATTTTATCTGCATGTTTAGCAATGGATCATACATAAGTGTTCCACTTGAGATTATGTGTGAGGTTGAGGCCCAAATTCTCTCAAGGCATGGTGCCTCTTCAACTGGAACTAGTTTGGGTATATATATATATATATATATATATATATATATATATCCAAACGATTGCATATAGCATGAAACAGACTGTGTTGACTTCTATGTTCACTTTTATATTTACACACGCTCTATCTCTGATATTGAGCACTTTATCCCATAAATATAGCACACCTTAAGACTATATTTCTTTATATATATATATATTACACATAAGGTGCTGATGTTATTGAAACAGAGCTATAATATATATATATTATCCCACACTATTTGCATGACTCAGAGTTTCTTGCCAAATGCAATATTCAGGTGCTGAGTATGTAGTGACATTTATTTATATATAATTTGAAAATATATCAGTTTACTGTAATGCTGGCATAGTTAAAAATTCACCATATGACTTTGGTTAATATTAAATATAGAAACAGCACTGCACTCTCTAATTATTTCTGGCAACTGAAAGATTCCAGCAACTCCTGACGCCATAGATTCCCAAGTTGGCATCTACGCGGACGACACTACAATTTACTCCTGCCTCAAAAACAAATCTAGTGTTGGTGACAAAACTAACCTGGCCGTGCGTCTTGAAATGGACCTCCAATCGGTTGTTAATTGTGGCAAGAATTGGCTGGTGAACTTTAACGCCTCAAAAACTAAACTACTCTCTATTAATCACCATAGAGATCCTTCCCTGCCCCCCATTAGAATGTCTGATAGTCAACTTCTTGAGAGCAACTCCCTGCATCTGCTCAGTCTCACGTTGACTGCTGACCTGAGATGGAACAAGTACATTGAGTCAATTGCTTCTTCCACCGTGAGGAAAGTTGGCTCTCTGTGCCGCGCCAGGAAATTTTTCTCCCCGGAATCAATACTTCAAATATACAAATCAACCATTCGCCCTTGCATTGAGTATTGCTGCCATATATGGTCTGTGGCACCTTCTGTTTATCTCGGAGTTCTTGACAAGATCCAGAGACGTATATGTAATATAATTGGCCCTGATCTGGCGTCTCATCTACAGTCACTCTCTCACAGACATACCATCGCCTCTCTCTGTCTTTTCTACAAATACTTTCATGGTAATTGCTCCGATGAGCTGCTTTCACTGGTCCCCAGACTCCATGAATTCAAGCGCCCTACGAGACTGGCATCCCGCTCCCACCCTTACACTGTAGAAACGTTTAAATGTAGCCGTCTCTTCTACTCCAATAGCTTCATACCTTGCACCTCTTGCCTGTGGAACACCCTTCCCAATTACTGTTTCCCTGAGAGCTATAATCTCCAACTATTCAAATGTAATGTCAATTGACATCTCCAGTTACCTTGATCTACCCACTATCCTTCTCCTCATCCTTTCTTCTATCTCTCCTATCTGCTCTCGCTCCAAATCTTCTGCAACCCCCTGCATCCTAGTGGCTTCATGCCTTGCTCGGGGCGTAATGCTTAAAAAAAAAAAACTCCCCTTAATTAAATTGAGTATAATGGCAAAGGAAATAAATGCAACCTGTGTTTAGTTGAAAAAACAATTATCTTTCAACATTTAATTAACCTAGGCTTAAATAAGAGAAATGAACTGATGGTCATATGTAAGTATAAAAATAAGTATCTACTTAAACACATAGATCTAGATTAATTTTCTTACCATCGAACTTTAGTTTTTACTGTAGGGGATTGTTTAGTATTTATTTATTTATCTATTTGTTTTTTAACTTACTTATTATGTATTATGGGTTATTATTTATTGGTTTTTAATATGAAGTTTTTATTATATATAGTTTTATTTTTATAGATTTTTTTTATGTTTTTACAAAGTTTTAAAAGTTACTGTGATTTATATTGATATTTATTATTATATATTTTTTCTTTAGTAATATTACTAATTTTATATTAAATCAGATTAAATTATCTCTCTCCATTATATAAATAATTAATAACTGACTACTCTAAAATAAAATAAAATTAATAATTCATGATAAAAACTTATCCTATGTTTATATCATAATATTGACGATTTTAGTTAGTAATTATTTTAAAAAGTTTTTGAAACAAACTATATCCCAATATATATATAGTGCTTAACTATGCCAGCATTAAGATAAGATGATATATTTTCAAATTATATATGAAACTCCTAGTTATGTGAAAGATGTGGGATAATATGTAAATTGATGAATATATATTATCTAGTTTTAAAGCATTTTTCCATTTGGTGTAAATGAGGTAGTATAATAACTGACCTTATCATCCATTGTCCCAAGTATGCTGAAAGTCTTTTAAAAATATTAAGTTGCCCATTCGAATTATAGCAATGTCCAACATGCAATGGCCTGGAATTAACACCACTACAAGAATTCAAAACCACCCAAATAATACATGTCACACAGTCAAAATATAAACAGAAACTAAATCCTCCCCCCGCAGAAACTAATACCCCCCTCAAGAAACTAATAACCCCACCAAAAAAATACCCACCCTGAAATTGCTAAGGAAATGGCTAAAAACCCTTGGGACAATGAATGACATGGGTAAGTTTTGTACTCCCTCACTCATACTAGATATAAAAATGCTGGAAAATATACTAAATAAAAAAATTAATAAAATTTTTCTTGTGCACAATATTTAATGAAAGATGTTTAAAATAAAGTTTGCTGCCCATATATATATATATATATATATATATATATATATAGTGTATTTGGGCAGCAATCCTTCTTTTATGCAAGTTACCCTAAAGATGACTGACAAGGTACTGTGATTAAGAATTTTATTCAATTTTACATGCATTTGTACAAGTATTTCCTTTTCTGAAGATAAAGTGTCCAAATTAGGGTGATATTTGGAAAATCAATCTTTGATTTCACAAATGACACCCTATTTAAAAAAAGAACATAATTCATTATGTCAAAACTACTTCGAGGGAGTCCTGATTAAAAATTTAACAACTATAAACACACAAACAAAAACACTATATATTACATCACCAAGCTTTATTAAATCATATTCTTAAAGAATCTAATATATACTTAACTACCATAACTGATGTTGACATAAAAATGTCCCCATAATCAACATGCAGACAACCTCCAAACATAAATAATGCCTTCTAGATACACACATGTACATATATACATTATCATATGAATCCCACATAGAAAAACTAGAATTATGGTACACATGTGAAGTTTACTTAATCAATGAAAATCAAACAATGCAAGAATAAAATACCAGAAAATTTTTTCGTACTTCATTCTCTGATGAAGCTTTAATAAAAGCGAAACATGTTAGATTTATAAGTGTTTCTTATTTGTTGTTCATTCAATCAGATTCCAAATTATATATATATATATATATATATATGAGTTAGGAGCCAATCAATGCCTTGGGACATGGATTGGACAACACATGTCTGCCAAAAGGAGACTCAAATGGCTTGTGAGTCAGCTATTGGGCAGCATTTAATAGATGATCCAGGATGCACTTTCAAGTACACAGATACAGAATTTACCATTTTATGCAGAGCACGGTCAGCCAAACACTTGGGAATTTTGAAGGCAGTGTATGTAAAGTTACATCGACCATTTCTCTGCAGGCAGAAAGAGAATTTACAAAATACAAGTAGTGTCTGAGGGTTTCTTACTTCAAATTTTTGTCAAGTGATAAGAGATAAATATTATTATTATAGCCTGAAATAGGAAAAAGAGCCAAAATCTTTTTTGGTGCACATATTGACTACCTGTCCGATAGTGAGAATGTCACATGTTTGTGTGTAGAGAAGAAAAGTGAAATCGATTCTGATTGGTTTAGAAAAAGTGAATTGATGATAATTATAATTATTATAATTATTTTTGACACTATAACTAATTTTTATTTATATTTTCATGGATGCGACACAGTGACAGTATAATATTATTTATGTATTTCTTTATAGAAACAACAAGTTGTTACTTTTAGAAATCTTCAAGTGATATAATTTTTGTTTTTGTAGTACCAATCTATAAGATCTTATGAAGCATAGGCTTCTTTAAGACTTACAGGCTTCATTCATTCAAGACTATTTTTAATCATTGATCTGAGAAAGCATATATTTGACTGTTAAGGCAACTAAATGGATTAGGTGCCATTCATGAAAACCTTATCAGAATGTCAACATGAGGAGGCTACTTAAGAACATAACATGAGTTCTTTATATAAATATATATAAACAGAAATAAACATAATAGCAACAATCAACAAAGCAATTAATGAAAAAGTTAACAGACAACACTATAAAATAGGCACAAAACTGCATACCCAATTATTTCCACTCAATAGACCCTAGAATAATTTGAAACATAAACATTACTGCCTACCCAATAACCATTAGAATAATAAAATAGATTTACCCATGATGCATCATTGGCCTACATATATGCCAAAACACAAACACATGTCCTGACAAATATGTTTAAGCATGAAACAAACTGTTAACAGAGGGTGTTGACTTCAATATCCACTTTTATGTTTATATATGCTCTATCCCTGATAGTGAACACTTTAACTCATAAATACATACAGCATACCATTAAATTATATATATATATATATATATATATGAGAGAGAGAGAGAGAGAGATTACTAGAAAAGATAGGTAGAGACAAGAAAATTGAAAAAATATATGGCAAAAGAAAGACAGATAGAAAGATATATAGTTTACTATGAAGATACAGAAGCAGAAATGCAAAATTTGATTAAAAATGATAACAAGAGGTAAATGTTACAGAGCATTGGGTAAAGTTATATATATATATATATATATATATATATATATACAATTTTGAGTTTCAATAAGACAGGCTTGTACAGTTGTTTTGTTTTTTTTTAAAAAGAAAACTCCACTCATGACATCCTTGTTCTAACCACCATTTTTATTAAATATTCATAAAATTTACTCCCGTCTCCTCATTTCAGATCTGAGAATGTGTTTGATTATTGAAATTTATGAAAAATTATTAAAACATTCCAACAACCCCTTTATCCCAACTATCCTGTCTATTTTGTAACTGATCTGTATCTAATAATATTACTAAATTCAACTCTAAAATAGCATTCTTACATAATTTAAAATATTATCATTTCTCAAAATATATATTTGTCTAAGGAACTGCCTGTATTTTGTATGATAAAATACAGTGTGGCTGTATTTCCTAGAGAAGTCATCCAAAGTTAACAGTAATCATAATATTAGCCATTTCCTTATAAGGAAACATTTGGTATTCATTGTCAGAGTAGATATTGTTACTTTCAGTTGAAATTTTACAAAATCTTTCTATTAAAACAAGTTTTCAGGAAAATAGGTTTCTCAAGTCCAGTAGCTGTTATTGCTCTTTCCCGTATTATAAGGGCCTATCTTCCTAACATTTTGTTTGAAGTAATGAGAAACTTCAATATCTTGAATATGTCATTATTTCTCTTTGAATTACATGTACTATTCATTTTAATTGATGGTTATTTTGAAAGTCTGTAAGTGATGTAGTTTCTGCCATTATGTAGAGTTCTTTCTTTATGAATATGTAGCACATGTTCACAATTGTTAAAAGAAGGATGGTCCTCACTAAGACCTATAGGCATCATTCACTCAAAGCCAATTTTAACCATTGATTTGAGGAAGCAGCTGTATACAGATCTCAATTCAGTTATTTCTGAACAAGTAGGACCCAGGATAGAGCCTTGGCGGACACATGTGTTCATGTAAAAGGACCTGGAAACGAGTCTGTTAAGGACGACCTTCATTTCATGATTTGAAAGGAATGATTGGACTAAATCAAATATTCATCCAGTAATATATCTCTGGAGCTTACATGGAAGGCCAGTGTGCGAAGCCCTGTCAAACACTTTTGAGTTATGTAGAGCCAGAACTCAAGCATTGCTGCTATTATCAAGAGCTTGATATACATATTCAGTGATAGGCAAAAGCACATCAGTGGTTGACCTGACAAAACGGAAGCCACATTTTTTCTCAGAAAGTAAGTCATGATGGGTAAGATGCTTAACCAATTCAGCATTGATCAAAGCCTCATATACTTTATGAAAAGTGGTAGAAGACAATTAGGGCAATAGAGGGGTCAGAAGTTTCTCAAGAGTTCTTAAAAACAGGAACTACCGAGTAAGACTTCCAGCAAGCTGAAAAGCAGGAAGCAGCAAGGGGTAATAGTTGGAGTTTTTGGAGAGAACTGGAGCCAGCTTAGGAGCACATTTCTTTAGCAATTATTACATGTAATAGAGTAAATTCCTCCAAGTTTTAGCCTATTATTTTTTTGTAGTTTGACAATAGCTTATAACCTAGTGTCCACTAAAAATCAACTAATAAAAATGATCTCTTAAATTTCTACTCTCATCATAACAACAAAATAAAATCTGGAATAATGATCAGATTCTACTTAAGAGCACTCAAAATCTGAATCCTTCAATATCTACATAAAGAAGAGAAATACATTGAATATTCTTTCAAGCTCTCCCAACTTAACTATTCAATGAGAAACAAAAGGCTCATAAAATATTTCAAAATAGAAAAGCAGTCTGTTATGACAAATCCAATAAATCCAACTAACTCTATCACATCTACAATTGGAAAGAATTTATCCTAACTCAACATAAAACTTCTCACAACCATGTCTAAAAGGATAACAGTTTTAATTAATACAAAACAAAATAATAATCTAAAAGTTTGAAGATGAAATTTACTCTATTACCAGTAATAATTCGCACATTGCTGTTTCATTCTGGTTAATATCATATTTTGAATTGATTTTCTTTTTAGATTTTATCCATTGACCATTAAATAAATTTTGGATAGTCACAGATTTAGAATGTCTCAATTCATTCTTTCTTTTACAACTGGTGCCTTTCCCAGTGATTTTGTATTTCATAAGTAACAAAGCATTACAACAGGTAGTAATGGTATTCAAAAAGAGATAGCTGTTTATTTGATACACTGTACAAAAATACCCACCCTCAAAACATCAAATTCCTCAACTCCAAGTGTTGAACAGAATCAGTCACAGAAAAAAAAAAAAAAAAATGTTTTTTTTTTTTTTTTTTTTTTCCCCTATGTAATATGTTGTTTTCTATTGCAAAAGCAAGGTTTGCTGGTTCATTGTCTTCTGGTTTAATCTTGCTCTATTTGTTTTTCCAGTTTTTATTAATTTGGATTTTTCCTCATATAGATGATATGAAGAAGTACTAAAACCACTTCCTTAAATTTCCAAATTCCTAAACATCAGAATATTTTTAAACCTTTTCTTTGCTGAGCCAAGAATTTTCAACACACCTTCATATAGACAAGTCATACTTTGGTTGGAAGAATATTTTATATAGGATTCTGTATCTCAGTGCAATGCAAGGTAATTGAATGATAAAATGAGAAATTCTACCTAATTCACTTCATTTTCTAAAAGGCCTTCATCAGGCTAAAGTAATGTTCTTATTGATGGAATTATATACATATATGTATGGAGAATGGGAAATCTAAACTTAAAACAATAAGAGATTTAAATGTTACCGAACAAAATCATATAGTAAAACCTGAAGCAGGGATGTAACACTATAGCCTGTAATATTTGTCACAAAAAATACATAAGAGAAAGAGGAATTTAAACATAAAATTAGAACAAGAAAGAGATCTTTTACAAAACAAAACATAATGCATTAGATTTCCATCTGAATTTCTGGAATGAGGATTTATAATTATTTTCATTAATTATATTTGGATTATTGTTATTATTATCATTTTATTAACATTTTGGATATTGTGCTCTCTGGCTATCCTCAGATGTATATTTAATCTGGGCAACTTACAGGGAATTCTGAAGTGAGCCCTTTATTTAATCTACAGGGGTAGAATGTTCTTGTTCCACTGCCCATGTCTAGAGATATTGTTGAGTTTTTATTTTTAGTGCTGCACAGTTATTGCTTGCTCAGATCAATATATACCTAAGGAAGGCTGGTGGTCGCAACAGCCAAATTGTTGTGATGATAACAACAAAGATGAGGATCTTCGTCCAAATATAAATGATGTAAATAATCCATTAGTTGTTCATCATAATGAATCTGGCTGTAATTTCAATTTAAAAAATTCTGCTTTAATTAAAAGAGAAATGTATAGAATATTCAGAGTTGTATGAATTTTCTCCTTTCTTAACAACTCTCCTGTTTTCATAGTTTGGGAAATTTAAAAACCAACAGACAAAAACAAAAGTGTTGGAAAACAAAATCATCAGGTGAGCTTTGAGATGAGATATGTCAAGTGCCAGAAATTTAAAATGTTAGCATCCTTCTATTTTCAGTGTTTCCACATGGTACATAATTATAACCAAGGTTTATATTTATATTTCCCCTCCCTCAACATATATATAATAACATGAATAAGAATATTAGTCTGCTGTAGTCATTTTTGAGGATGAAATGTGTTACATACAATTTTTATTTTGTCATTCAGTTACACATATTTCAGTTGATACAATTCTGAACATATTTTAGCAGTTATTCAGTGCTAACAAAATTAGCTATGCCTTTGTGTTTGTCAATGAAATCTTTTTTATCTGAATACATGATTATATACCCAGGTATAGATTAGACAGCAGGGTAGACTTGGATCCTCAGCCCTAGTTAGTAACCAGTCTAGGAGAAAGAACACTTTGAATACCTAAACCTGAGTAGATGGAAGTATTTAGTGTGATAACACATGGTTGTCTGATGGAAAGAAACCCCTTACATAAAACAAATCCTTCCTCAGAGAACCAAAATTTTACAACAACCTATAGAACAATATGATTGCAGAAACATCACCAAAAGGCCTTATATATATATATATATATATATATGTGTGTGTGTGTGTGTGTTATCCACAGACAGACTGTTTTGCTGTATCACTGCTCATCAGTGTGGCTAGATGTCTGGTTGACTTTCACTAGGATTGAAACCTGGCTGAATTGGTATCAGTTGGAGAATCCATTGTTGAACGACAGGGATGAAGATGAATTTAATCATATTTATGTTTAGATAAACATGCCAGTGACTGAGAGAACTTGATTCATTTTATTGAAGTATATATATATATATATATATATATATATAATATATATATATATATATAAGAATAGGTTATAGTAGTTTCAATGAGAGAAAAGTGTGTATATTAAAAAAGAAGAGAGATACCACAAACGTTTTTGGTTGTAATGTGGATTTTTTTTTTTTTTTAAATATTATGCTTTATTTTCCATAATTTTACTACACATGTTTCTGGTCTCATGACCGTCATCAAGTAAAGGGTAGAAATTTCCACATATTATTAAAAGAAAGAAATTTGGATTACTAACACACAGAAAGAGAATGTCTCATATTGAGAATATTTAACATCAAAAAACATAAAAGAGGAAAAAAAGAAATTATTTTTAATAATATGTGGAAATTTCCACCCTTTACCTGATGACTGTCGCGAGACCAGAAACACGTGTAATAAAATTATGGAAAATTATCTAAAATAAAGCATAATATTTAAAAAAAATATCCACATTACAACCAAAAACGTCTGCGGTATCTCTCTTCTTTTTTTATATATATATATATATATATATATATATGCAAGCAAATATATGGATATAGATCCGACAGTATGAAGAAAAATATACGGAAAAAACAAATGTTGTCATGTTGAATTGATAATGTTAATTATATTTTATGAATATGTCCTGAAGCTGGTTTATTAGACCGAAACATCCGACGTTGACTTATTAACATTAAAACAGCATAATTGTATATAAGGATTTTTGTTTGTTTTTTCCATATATTTTTCTTCATATATATATATATATATATATATTTTCATTTTATAGCAGTGTGTATATATGATTTATTGTTTGTAATTATTAACTACATCTTTGTGTAGTAGGTGTCACACTCCACATCATAATTTGCACTCAGTATGACATCAGAGAAGCCAAGTGAAATGTCCTCCTATCCTACAGGTGCATGCACACATAATCAGCCCAGCTGCACATTGATTTCAAGCATAGGAAAGAACTGTATGACAGAGATAATATCTAAATACCTGCTCCCAGTAGTAAAGTGAAAGTGTAAGGTCTACATTTTGGATCAGCCCATAGAGACTCACACACAGTTTGCCAACACTGACAAAACTATCAGCTGAAAAAGTGAATGTGGTATGAAATTCGGTCTTGTGTTCTCATTAATTTCTCGTTAATGATAACGTTAGATTTTTCTGATGACAGGGAAGAGAAATTCAAAAGAAAAATGAGAGAGTTAGCATGTAGAATTATCTAGAGCAAATATAACTGCAAGTAAGACACTCCTGATAACAGTATAGGCAGGTGTAGTTTTTCATCCAAATAATGAATTCTTACACAACCAAAACTTTAACCTAAAATCTCAAGTCATTTTCTTAAATAGACTTGTCAGATCAAGACTATTGTAGGCCCTACATAGCACTAAACTTGTTTAGCAATATCTAAACTATCAGCTGTATAATATTTACTTTGTCTCCACACTGAGACATGATGGGACACACAGTTAGGTTTACGGTGAGGAAACCCGAGAATGTAAACCTGGGCCAGGGTCAAAAATTGCCCAGTTGGTTGCGCTGACACTGGTATAACTACCAATCCCTATTCTCTAATGCAATGAAGAGGGTTCCCTGAAACTGGTCATCTCTCAGTATTTTGTTTTTCTCAGCTGCACTCAGCCCGAAGATAGAGACACAACTGAGAGATGATAAATGCTACCTGCCAGCTGTATACAACTTCTTCCTCAGATCAATAATTAAAAATGGCTTCCAGCAAATGAAGCCTGTAGATCTTAATGACGATCATTTTTCTTCAAACCTTGTAGATTGCCACTACAGAATCACAAAGAACTGTACCAATTAACAGAAACTGCAACACTTGAAGACTTTCAGTAGCAGCAACAACTAAAATAGATGGCCCATGTAACTCAAAGAAAAAATAATGGCATAATCAAGATAGTGATATTCTCCACTACTTCAAACTAAAATTTAGAAAGAAAACCACTATCAATACTGGCAAGATCAGTAACATTTACTGGGCATAAGAAATCTAATTTCCTGAAGAATTTTTAATAGAAAGATATAAATTTCAACTGAAAGTAGCAGTGGCTGCTGGGTCAACAAATATCCAATGTTTCCTTATGAGAAAATAGCTAATATTAGCATTATCATTACTATTATTTTTTAAATACTGTAAACAGATTTAGTTAAATCAGCTAAATATTATATTTGTATAATCCTATTTTTCATACATAATACAAAATTTAACAAAATACCTAATGAAAAGGTAGACCAAGTTACCAGCAAATTTGAAGAATTCGTAGACAGAGACTGCAGTAACAGTAAAAGCAATTTTATTGGCTGAATACCAAAATAATCTTACCTATACAAGCTAGGGCCAAATGTTTTGAAATTCATGGATTCCACTGAAAGAGGCAAGAAAGCTGATCAGAAGGAGATTGTTCCTGGTTTGGTCACCGGAGAGTGGGGGTCTGATGCTTTTAGAGTTCTGAAACCCCCAATGATACCAGGAATAAATTAAACTGTTGAAGCTTCCTGGTCCACTGCAAGGGTGTTTGAGTCAAATTAAAAGCTACTCTTCATCCAGTTATTAAAGCATCTTGAAATAAAAATTTATACTGGTTAAAAAAAAAAATTAAGACTCAAATGGAATTATTCTCCAGTATATGTGTTTCACAACAAGGGTAACATATACTTTGTTTTATTTTTCTTGAGCTCAGAAAAACTATCATGAGAATTTTTAGATTTTAGAAGTATATGAAACAAACTGTGGTCCCACCATGGCACTTTCATCAGTCTTACCCTCTTCCTGCTTTTTATTAATTATCTGCTTAGAAACATTCTCAGATCATAAGTAAACATATATGCTGATGATAGCAAAGTTTAAAAAAGCACCTCCAAAAATCAAGATGGTCAAAAACTTACTGCCGATCGCCCTATCAACGAAGTTCTAATAGCTCAATGACAAAAAATTAGTTTGTATCTTTATAATACTTTAAAAAGTGAACTTGTAACATTCAATACTCACCATTTAGTCTCTGTGCTTTCTCTCCTCATAATGAATGGCCGCATTCTCAACAAGCCACCATACTTTGAATGTCTTTAAAGTTCACTAGAGGTCTCAAGTAGAATGCATCACTAAAGATGCTGGAAAAATAGTCAGCTTTTTATACTGACCACTCCAGAAAGTACCTGACTTCTTCTGTCATGCTTTATCTTTGCAAGAGTCTGACTAGACTAAAATTGGAGTATTGCTACCTTATATCTATCCTGGAGCTAGCCATCCTCACTCTCCATTATTGAAAATTGTAAAAAAAAATCATTTATCTGTTCTTATAGAAAATGATCATTCTACAGACTCTTTCCCCACAGATGCAATGTTTCAAAACTTATTACTACTCTATTGCTATTTCAAGGACAAATGTTTGGAAGATCTCTGCTCATTAGTTCTACCAGTTCAGACCTTTAGAGTTAGGACATGCCATGCTATGCTATGTCTATAGAGTCGGATCACCTACATTTCCTCTGTATTCCATTTGTGAGGAGGAAATTCTACTCATATAGCATTTTTCAAGAACTAATTTATATAGCAGACTCCCAAATTGAGAATATTAGACACATCAAGTCAAGGATCAAATGTTATCTATCCTCCTTATCCTCATGAATGTGCAGGTGGTGTAATAGTGAATCAGAATGAGAAATTGGAGAGCTGTGTTCAAATTGCAGTTAGGTTCATTACATTAGGTTAGTTACACATGAATTCCCTTAGGTATAATACCCACTCCCTTAGCTATTGGTTAAAAAGTAGGACTTGTATCTGGAAAAATCTTTCTTATTCTCAAAAGATTGTTTATAAAATATTCACTCACAAGAAAATAATTATTCTTACAATCAAAAACAATGTTTATGCTTTAAATAACCCACAAAGAGTTGATAAGTCATAATAAATCATCTCTTATTCTCATCGTCTTCACTCACTTGTACATCTTCTTACGTTCATATCACTCACCTCATTCAGTAATCCTTGACCACGATTGGCACTTGAACCTTGTATTGGGTGAACTTTAGTAAAATAAAGACTGCTGGCAAATTTTACAAAAAATAAACTGACAGTTCATTTCATAGTTATAATTAATAAACAAATTCACTGTGAATTAAAGACAAACTGGTTGATACTAACAAGCAAGAGAGATTCATTGATGGAAACAAAGTGAGTTAGGTTTAGGATTTGATGTATTTGAATGGACTGGCATGAATTGATTTTGAGACTTGAATGTCAATGGGCAGCAATGGACTTGGGCAAAATATGAACATTATAAGTGATTGTCTGTGACAGAATAATAAATTCCCTTGCTATTTCATTTAATAAGGAACGGCAAAACATTGGCAGAGACAGTGATGAGAAATTTGATCTATTGGCCTGTTGATAAGAATATCTAATATTGAGAGGGTGCAAACAAACAGAATCCTTATTGAAGATAGTATTGATTTCAAGGACCTACAGTGAGAAAGTTTAAAATAAATAGAAGTGATGTGCTAAAGAGTGGGTAAAAAGATAACAATTAGAGGGAGTGAATAAGAAAGTGAACAGAGAAAAGAAAACTGGTGGAGAGTGATTCAGAGAAAGAAAAGACATTGTAAGATAGGGAGATTTTATTTATTTGCCAATATATTCCTTGAAAAGTTTTTCTTTTTTAATACTTTATCCCTTTGGGATATACACAATTATAACTCTCCACAGGTTGCTTTTCTTTATTTTCTGTAAATTACCATGCATTCTTGGGAAATATAATGGAGCCAGTGTTTTCTCATTGCCTCCCCCGCAGTATTAGATGCAGAGCTTTTTTTATCCTGGATTGCTTGCCACCAAAGCTTGACATCTTAGTCTACTCTGTTATTTAATTACTGGCTGGAGAAAAAGAAGAGACAGATTAATGACTTTCCAAAGAGAATTATCCTGAAAATGAATGCAACCAACTTAACTAGTATTTGAACTTGGTATGCAAATTACACTTTCCATATTCACATCCATTACACTAACAACATACTGATAAAAGAAATTAGTAAGATATGAGTTTATAAAATCCGATGCCATTTTCTAATAAGAACACAGAAAACTAAGACATCCAACTTACTTGTCGCAAGACAATAGCTTAAAAAAATAATCAAAAAACTTCAGACAGAGAAATATAAAAAAAAATAAATGATGTAACAAAATAAAAGAAACAAAACTGAAAACTTATCAGCTTCACATTAATGAATTACATTAGAGAATTGAACATCTGAACAGCTTAGATGCCAAGTCTTGGTGGGGAGGGGCACTTTGATGTGATGTAATGGTTAGCAAGCTTGTCTTGATAGATCAATTGCAAGTAGTAAGTTCAATTCTCACTGGGTGCTCCATACTTTCGGCCATGTGCTACTTCTAAGCTACTCATAGTAAATTACTATGTGCCAAGTCTTGGTTCTATGAGACAATTATTCTTCTTTTTCCAAGTGGGTTTCTTGCTCCTGTATGCTCTGTAAGGCTATGTGAACAGAGCAAAGAAACTTTGCATTTAAAACTGCCATGCCATGTGCCCCATACTCATTTCTTTTATATTTCATTGGGAAGAAGAAATTTCCTTTTATATAGCTTCTTCCCAAAACTGGTTGCTTTGTGGAACAGACTCCTGAGAGTAGGCTACACCAACAACCACAATCTTTACCACTTCATGTCTAAAGTTAAGTGTTATCTCTTTTACATAATCTAGATTCTTTATGTCCATAAAACAACCGCATTCAGTAATCCTTTATCTTGATTGTTTCTTGAAAAAAAAGTAATGTTCTTAGATAAACTGGGAGAATAGAATATCTGATCAAACTTAAAGAGTAGTGTTCTAGCAATTCTAGAACATCTTCCATACTTATCATGTTATACTCTGCTGTAATTAGATTTCTTTCTGATTCATTCTTAATGTCAGCCGGATGTGAACACCAAGAAGGCAGAAAACAAAATAAATGGTCCAGGAACACTCAAGACAGCTGTGGACATAGAGGAGACATGAAGAGCTAGATTGTTTATGTAACTATCAACAATATTTGGATGCACAGTTCTACACTGCAAAACTGCAAGAGCAACCATCTTCTAGTCATGTGTTACATCAGTTTAAAACTACAGAAACTAAAGAAGACCAAAGCAACAACTAAACTACAATATGACAGATTCTGAAGAAGGAGAGATACAAAAAACAGTGTTATAAACAAATACAACCTGAACAATAACATTCTGAGAGAAACACTAGTCATGTCAGCAAACAAGATCATCCCAAAGAAACAAGATAAAAAAAAATGAATGGGTGACAGAAGAAGTTCTAGAGATGATGTAAAAGTGATAACAAACAATGCCAGGGAATGGAAAAGAATATTAAACACAGAAATCAAAAAAATGTAGGCAGACTAAAGAGAAATGGATCAAGTGTGCAGAAATTGAGAGAAGGAGAAACACAAATGCAGTAAGTATGAACAACAAAATAAAACAATTAACAGTATGAAAGATGATCCAAGTAACAGGATCTATAAAATCAAATTTATTGCATTATAATCCTGAGAAAATATATTCCCCCCAAACGTACATTGCTGAGCATTGAAAACTTCTTAGCAATTGATCTTATTTACCTCTCTGGCACATTTCTCCTGCTCATCATCATATAAGATCAGTGATAATAGAAAAAGAAAAAAATACTTTCATATAGTTACTCTGAGGTGGAGTCAATATATCAAAGAACTTTTTAATGATCCTATTGAGAAACCTATGCTGGAAAATGCAGAATGGTCAGAAATACTAAAAGAGGAAGCAAGATCAGTACTAGTTTGGTTTGGTTTGTTTTCTGGCATATCAACCATAATGGGTTATTTAATGCCAACAAGATTTTTATTGCTGGTAATATCTTTTTTTTTCAAAAATGTATTGCTGGTAATAATTTTCTTCAAAAATTTATTGCTGATAATAATTTTTACAAAGTATTTCTGGTATTAAAATCTATTTTTACACTTTCATAGTATTTTGACTCCAGTTTCGGGGTTAACTATTTACGCATAGCCCTAACAGGTGCTACCACCCCGGGTCATGGTGGACCTGAGAACACTAGAAATTAAGAGGTGGTTCCACGCTCCTCAAAACCTCCTGATCAGAGGCCTTGCTGTTGAATGTAGTTTATCATCTTACCCAGGACATGGATCTAGTTTAACATCATACTCAGCACGGTGGTCAGTACTGGATAAAATAAACAAAATATCCAACAGTGGCCAAATACCAGAGGACGTCACTAAAATAGCAATTATGAATGAAGGAAGATATGCACTTATGTTTTAAAGATTACACAAAAGCATCTAAAAAAGCATTTTAACTGTTGAGAAAACTAGATCATTTGAAAATGATGTCAGAATAAGCCAAAACTAGCTTATTTTGAAATTGATAAATAGAAAATTATCATGTTCGAAATTTAAAATTAACAATTTCAAAATTAATAAAATAAAAATTATTATTTTTAAAATTAAAAAGCTAAGAACCTATTTCAAAAGTAATAAATTAGAAATTTATCATGCTCAAAATTAAAAAAAATTAAGAGCCTGCTTAAAATTATTACATTTGAAATTATCTCGGAATAATGAACAAGATACCTTGAGGTTGTTAAGATCAGTTGAATAATGATGTTACCAATGATAATTATCTTGCCCATAAATAACAATAAACTCATTTAATGGCTTATCCAGTATTTAGCATAATAAGCCTATAAATAAATTAACACATTATCAACTCAATATTCCTTTTATTATGGAAGCTACTGCATTACTTAAGTCATAAATATGAATAAAATCTTGATTTATTTGATAATTCAAATGAAAGGCATTAAATAATGGCTTCAAAATGAATAAATGAAAAATTATCATGTTTGAAATTTAAAATTAAGAGACGATTTCAAAATTGATAAAATAAAAATTATTATTTTTAAAATTAAAAAATAAAGAGCCTATTTCAAAATTAATAAATTAGACATTATCATGTTCAAAATTAAAAAAAAAAATTAAATTAAAAAATTAAGAGCCTTTTTAGAATTATTATGTTAGAAATTTAAAAATAAAAAGATTTCAAAATTAAAGCTAAAATAAAAATAAACATCCACATTCAAAAATCCAAATTAAAAAAATTAAGAGCCTGTTTAAAATTATTATGTTAGAAATTTAAAAATAAAAAGATTTCAAAATAAAAATAAAAATCCAAATTCAATTCACAAAATGAAAAATGCCTGGCAGATAAACTATGAAAAGTTTTCAAAAACTCTTCCAATGACTTGAAGTTGCCATGAGTTTAGAATATCAAACTAATAAAGATCCAACATAACCAAGTCAGCAAGAAGTTTGTATTCTTTTGAAGTGAGTAGTAAACTCTAAAACATCAGGTATAGCAAAAAGACACATCTAATGGAGTTGCCCATTAAAAGTAAAAGGGAAGAGCTAAATCCTTCCAAACAACCATTAACCAATCTTGGCTTCTATTTTGCTGTATGTTGACATCTCAACAATAGAGTATTCCATTTGGGATAAAACTAAGTTCTGGGAATGCTAATGTAGGTAACACTGTTGGCTTCACTCCAAATCATAACAATGAGGATGACATATTCATGTTTTGCCCATTTTTTTAGTTTTGTCTTCTCTCTGGTTTCTTATTCTTTTTCTTACACATTTATATCCATTGTCTTCCGCTAGCAATTTTGCCTTCTGATTTAATATTTATTTATTTATTCTTTTTGACTTATTTAACTCTTGATAAAGAGATTGAGTTTATGTTTGAAAGAAAATGGCTGATATTAGTTTTGGAATGAAAATCAAGGTTCAAGGTTTAAAATTTACTATCTACAATAGTACTTTTATTCATGTATAAATAAAATAAAGAAAAGAAAAGAAAGTTCTTTTTTTTTTTTCTTCTCTTTTATAAAAAGAAATTATTTTCCAATGATTTTCTACAAAATTTGGATATTGAAATAAAAATATCATGTACAAAATTTAGTCTTCAAATAAATAATCTAGGTTTATGGTAGCATTTTCATACTCCTTGCTGATTGTCTACCTTTGCATTTTTACCTTGGAACTTATTTACCTTTCATCATAATTCTGTTATTTTTTTCCAAAACTGCTCAGGTTGTCTTACATTCTACAACAGATAAGCAAGCAACATGACTTAGAAATAAAAAAAAATTGCTTCTAGTGAGACTTGAATCTGAATCATGTTTACAAGGATATTAAATATAATTTGTCTGTTTAGCCCATAAGTGCACTTCATAAAATCCAATATCTTATTATAATTCTGCTCATCCATTCTTTAACTAGAACAACCATTAAACCCTGCAAATATCTCGTAAATAAAGGACTATTCTGTTTTGATTGTGTGGAAAGATGGAAAAGACATATCAGAGATAGTTCAAGGGGGAAAATGAAATAAAGTAGGGAAGATAGAAACGTTTAACATCTCTTGCCAATACCTAAAAAATAACAGACTATTCCATTTTGATCATGTTGAAAGACAGCAAAGATAAGCTATTTGGTTTCAGAGGAGAAAATGAAATCAAGAACAAATGAAAGGAAAATAGAAGTGTTTAATGTTTTTTTTTCAGTGAAATGGAAAAAGGTGTCAATTTCAAATCTTTTCATTTGTACCCTCTTACTTCTTAAAATAATGACCAGCATTCATAATTTATGATTGTTATTGCCATATTTTGGTCAAGTTTTTAAGTTCAAATATTTGATGAGACAATAGGGGAATTTGTACATTTTGGCATGAGCTCATTCAATCATTAACTTAAGAATTAAGATTTGTCAGAAAATTCAAATAGGAAAACCATGAAATTTTCATGGTTATTTCCTAATTATAATAATTAAAAATAAATTATTAATTATAGGTTTATAAAAAAATCAGGTATAATTTATAGGTTTATAAAAAAAATTGTCTCCCTTTTTACCTGTGATGAAGTTGTCCAGCATTTACTGCATTATAAGAGGATTGATAGTACATTCAGCACCCTCTTCTTCAATGTGCCATGTCTCTTCTTAATCATGGCTCTCCACAACTTCATATATCTTGTGTTCCTTAGCAGTTTCCCTCCTTTTGCTAAGACTCCCAGCCTCTTTTCTACCATCCATTCAAATACACAAGTAAGTGGCATGGTACCTTTCCCTATCTCAGTGTGCCATGTGACAGTTTCCTAGCCCTCCTCTTTCATTATGTGTCCAAAGAATTTCAGATTTACTTTTCCTGATTCTGTGTAAAAGTATTCTTTCTGCTACTCACCATTCTATATTCATATTTTCTCAAAGGTTTCATAACATTTTCATGCCTTATTTTCAGTATCACAATGCTTTCAGGACTATATAACTCCTAGTACTTGATTCCCTGCCATTTGCATTATTGTCCTCAGGGAAGTATTGTCTCCTAAAAGTACATTGTTAAGCATTTAAAACTTCTTAGTAAATATTCAAGCAAACTGATATTATTTATCTTGGGGAACATTTCCCCTGCTTATCATCATATAATATCTATGTCAAAACAAAATAGCATTTATCAGATGAAATATGTTTAAAGATATTTTTCATTTTTTATTCTTTTTCTTCCCAATGTCATCAGTTCTCAACTTAATATCTATGCTAATCACACAACTATCTACTGTCTTAATGGTAACTCTGATTGGTTTGATGTTGTAATGGAATGTTCCACACTCCCTATTGCCTATATGGACTGACTATATCAGGAGCTATATACAGTGAGCACAGGATATACCTAGGGGGGTTGCTTTGGGAATTACTAGCCTGCCACCTGAATACCTGTCTTTCAGTAGTGTATTCTTTTTTACAATAAGTCTCTTTTCCTCATCTACACACGTGTCGCTGTTCCTTCTCTTGATTACCATATTTGTCTGTTTGTAACCTCTTTAAGGATACAACATTTGATAAGGTAACTGATCTCAAAAATGACCTACAATCTATTGCTATTTGGGGCAAGAAATGGCTTCTTAATTTTTAAAGCCTTTGAAATTAAACTGCTCTCTTTTAAACATCTTAGAGAACCTTTTTTTGCTTTCCATCAGCTGATGCTAGCCTCAAGGAGAGTGATTCATTGCACTTTCTAAAGCTAACATTATACTATTAAATTTTTTCTGCTATAACTAAAGTGCCTTTGCCATAGTATTAATTTACTGATATCTTGCTTTTTATATACAGTAATATTTCTGCTATACCTGTTTTTGTTATGTTTGTAAGGTACTAGTAGCTTACTTGAAACATGCCTAAATATACTAAACCTCTTTTCCTTGCATATGCAATGTCAAAATGTAGTGAATGTAATAAACCTGGGCTTCTTTTATACTGTCAATTTTTTTAAAGAACTCCCACTGATATCAAGTAGAAATATTTTCTTTCTGTTGCCAATAGGTTTATAAAAATATAGTATTATTTATAGGTTTCTACATATAACTCATTGATGCATGCTATCCTATATTTGGGATGGTGTGCTGTAATGGGTCAATGAGCCAAGAATATGTGATGATTTAAGCAGAGCCATGTAAATTGACAGATAAACAGTTTGGGTTGAAAATGATTCAAGTAATAAATTTTGTATTTGATGACATATAAACACTTTTCCCCCTCCCAAAATGGGCAAACCTTCACCCCTGCCTCTTCTATGCAAAAATTATACCTACTTTATGGTCATTTTTATCCCCAATACTTACTACTCTATGCTATAATTTTACCCCATTTAGTCACTTATACCTGGTTTGAATACACAACCATATTATTTACTCAAACAACATTATTACTATTATTATTATGATTAATATTTTTCCAGAAAAGTAACAAAGTACCAGTGATAGTCCCAGCCACTCCATGTACCTCAACACAGTCGTATCATTAACCAGAAGATACAGAAGAAAGCGACATAACCAAAAGAAAATATCAGTAATGATAAAGCTGAGATTCATAAAAATTAGGCTGGAGTGAAATATGTCTGTTATACAAAGTGGACAGAGTAAAATGTAGAATATTCGCTACAGGCAAGCCACCAATCTGCCACCAGGTGGCATGCCACTCGTGTTTATGACTGCCAGCGTCTTTGTCTCAGCAATGCTACCACTGGTGGACCACAAGAGACCCACTGGTAGCCCACAAGTGGTTGACACCAGAGGACTGCTGGTGTTACTAGCAGCTTGCATGTAGGGTTTTCACTATTGAGATTGCATGTTTTATGTTCAACTCTACACCGATCTTGGTTTACATATGCAGAAATATTTTATGCTCTAACTAAAGTGGTTTTAAGGTACTGACAATTTGTTTTTCATATACAGTAATGTTTCTGCCATAACTATACTGTCTTTGTCATATTTTTAAGTTGCTAATAACATTACTGTATATAAAAAGCAAGCTTTCTGCTATAACTGAAGTGCCTTTACATATTTTTAATTTAATGATACCTTGCTTTTTATATACAATAAT
Source organism: Acanthosepion pharaonis (assembly GCA_903632075.3). Taxonomy (NCBI): domain Eukaryota; kingdom Metazoa; phylum Mollusca; class Cephalopoda; order Sepiida; family Sepiidae; genus Acanthosepion; species Acanthosepion pharaonis. The sequence goes on along the minus strand of CAHIKZ030000720.1, from coordinate 17,620 downwards.
GTTTTCTGCTATAACTGAAGGGCCTTTACTTATTTTTAATTTAATGATACCTTGCTTTTTATATACAGTAATGTTTTCTACTGTAACTGAAGGGCTTTTACCTATTTTTAATTTAATGATACCTTGCTTTTTATATACAGTAATGTTTTCTACTATAACTGAAGGGCCTTTATGTATTTTTAATTTAATGATACCTTGCTTTTTATATACAGTAATGTTTCTGCTATACCTAATGTGTTTTTGTCATGTTTTGTAAGGTACTGTTAACTTACTTGAAACATAATTAAATACATTAAAATTCTTTTCCCTGAATATGCAATGTCAAAATAGAGTGAATCTAATACACTTGTGCTTCTTTTATACAGTCAAATATTTTAAAGAACTAAAATTTGTCTCAATATAAACATTTTTAATGTTTTTTCCCTACTATCTTTTTATTATTATTCTTTTGGCTTTGTAGTATTGAACAGGGAAATATCTTTTGTGCCAGTGAAAGGAAAATTGGGTATTTTAAATCACTCAAACATCTGCATTTCTGCCTTTGGTAAAAAAAAAAAATTAATAAAATGTTACTGGTCAATATGAAACATCTGTGAATCCTTAACTGTCATGCTGAAAAAAACAGTTTAGAGATCTGTGTTGAGAATTATTTTGATTGAATATTATATGAATTTGTTATAAAAGTTTTTTTCAGTCTTTCTCTCTCAGGCCATCAAATAGTAATCAGGTATAAAAAAAAACCAATCAATTATTAGACGAGTTTTTGTTCATGATTTTACATTTTTATTGCCTTCTCATTTTCTCTCTCTTTTTTTTTTTTCAATCTTTATCTTCACCTTTTGTCCCACCCCATTAATTCCTCACAATTGTCTTAGAATAGCAAGCAAGATACCTTGAGGTTGTTAAGATCAGTTGAATAATGATATTACCAATGATAATTATCTTGCCCATAAATAACAATAAACTCATTTAATGGCTTATCCAGTATTTAGCATAATAAGCCTATAAATAAATTAAGACATTATCAACTCAATATTCCTTTATTATGGATGCTACTGCATTACTTAAGCCATAAATATGAATAAAATTTTGATTTATTTGATAATTTATTCAGTATTCAAATGAAAGCCATTAGATAATGATTTAGTGAAAATTATGAGCAGTTTATGATCTTTAGGTGGAGCAATGAATACGTCTATATAATAGATTTTGAGATTTATAAACAGTTCATAAATCTTCATTTATGTGCTGTGTCCATTCAAGACATAGATGACCATGGATTTCTGCACAACTTCCTATCCTATTTACATCTAAGCAATGTTTGTCCCCTTAATGTCCCTCTCATTCCCTGTTCTGTTATCCATTTGCACAAGATCATTAGGTAGTTTCCACCTGCAACCCTTGCCTTTAATATGCTCTGTGAGTTTCAAATTCTCCAAGCTCTCATTACTCATTATATGTCCAAGAAATTTCAATACTGCTTTGGGATTTTAAGTATAAGTGTCTTTTTGCTTTCATTATCCTTAAAACTTTCTCATTGTTCACATGCTCCATCCATGATATTCTCAGCATTATACTGTAGAACCACATTTCTGTTGCCTCAAGTCCCTCTCTATCTGTGAGGAAATTGTCGAGTATTCACTGGCATATTAGAAGATTGCTATTATATGGCAGTTTGACAGCCTTTTTATTGTTTCTAACAAAATACAAAAAAGTTCATTCAATGGGGATTTTTTTTAAATTATATAATTATTATAAATTAAACCATCAAGAGAATGGTGAATAAGGTTAAAAAAGAGGGAACAGTAGAGAGGAAAACTAGACCTGGAGGTCACAAGAGCAAGAGGGACCATCATTTCAACTTAGTGTTAAATACATTCTTATTGTTCAAAGTAGAGTCCAACAATGTTTTATAGACCTTGGAGAATTCCTGTAAGATATCTTTAATCATTTCTAAGTTACAATGTTTCAAAGCTTAATCTAACAATTGAACAATTTTGCTGTTACACTTGGTACATATATATATATATATATATATATATATATTTCATTGTGTACTTGGGAAGCAATCCCTCTCTAATACAGGTTTCATTAAGAATGACTTACAAGGTATTTCTATAAAGATTTCTATTATATTATATTTGTGTGATGAAGAGATTTCTTTTTTGGACATACCGTCTGTAGAAATTGTACAAATGATTCTTTGTTCCGAGAACTTTCTGCCATAATGTACAAGATGCACTGAAGAATTAAAAATATTTCTACCTCCCAACAACTTCAGCATCATTTGCATTAGCACAATCAAAGATCCCAGAATATGAAATATTTTTTGCTTAGTTTCACCACTCCAATCAAAATACTTTTCAAATCTGAGTAAGAATGTTATACTCTTGTGAAATTTTTTCTGGATGGATTGAGAAAGATAATATTAAAAAAAAAAGAAATATAAATAAGATAAATGTATAGAATGTGCTTTGATTGCTAGATCATCCATGGTAAATTTATGTTGAGATTCTTACATTTCAACTTTCTTGGCAGATATTTTATCACAATATGGGATACTTAATAATAGAATGATAAAAACAAAAGCATAAGGGAACTGAATTAAAGGGCTTAGTCTGTATGACCAGACACGTCTAAAAAAAAATAAAAATAAATGTGAAATTTAAAGATTTCAGATATCAGCACTCCAAAATCTTCAACATTTCTTGTTGGTGCATAATTATAAACAACACTTGCAGTTTTTTATCCCTTTCCTTCCATCAATAAATATGTTACTTTAATCTGATGAAGTCCTTCTAGAAGATGAAACATGTGACATATAATTATTCTACTTTGTCATTCATTTACCTTATGTTGTTGTGATATTTAGAAATATACAGGGTGAGGCTAAAGTTGCACACCATAAGGGTTAATTAATTAATCATGTTTTAATTTAATGTCTAATTTTGATATTTTTTTTTAATTTTCTGGGGCCATTTGAAATCAGTTGTTTATCAGATGCACCCAAGAAATATTAAGGAACTTAAAGAAAGAATTAAATATGAATTCAGTAAAACAACAGAGGAAACTGCATGATGTGTTAATGAATCATGCAGGCACAGAATTGAAATGTGTTTTGAAAAAGAATGGAGGACATTTTGAACAACACATATAACAATTGAAGAAATATCTTTTACAGATGTCGTGACCAACGGGATTCTTGCACTGAGGTCATTAAGGTCTGCTGATTTTTAAATTTATCCCATTCACTTCTATCAAACACTGACAAAGGTTACAGGAGTCAACAAAAGGTTTTGTAACATACAAGAAGTTAATTCTGCTTACAAACTAAATAAAAAACATAAAAATATCCAAGGGATATTTTCACACGACTTAATATACAGTGTGCAGTAGGTAAATTGGCACCATTTTATATTTTTAATTTCACGCTTATGTGTTGTTTGTTTTTGATTTTGCTGACTGCATATATAGTAGAGTCAGTTGGGCACTGTCTGTGAGAAAAAGAACACCATGAGGCAATGCACTCCACCAGAAATTTGGAAATGGAATGCTGTACTGTTTGGCATTCATGCTGGAAGCTCCAATATGAACATTTCAGAGTGATTAGATGTCAATCTGAGGACAGTGCAGAGGATTTGGAAAGAGATGGATGAGTATAATGGTGGTTATGAAGGTTCAGCAGCTTGGGAAACTCACTGTGATCATTCTGATAAGGAAAGAACTTTTGAATTTGTTAGTGAGGGCCTCAGATTCAACACGGAGGCATACATCAAAAGAGGTGCTGCCTGGGGTCAAGAGAGTGGCTGCTGGAAGACCCTATGTCTGGCAACAGGACTGTACCATGCCACTCAAGCATGAAAACCCAGTCATGGATGTCAGACAATTTCTGCAACCCAATCATCCCTTACATCTAGCCACTTAACTCCCCAGACTGGAACCCCATCTATTATTATGTGTTGAGCACAGTTGAACAAGAGATCAACAAAGCTCCTTGTAACATTAAAGATGAACTAAAGGCAATGATTATGGCAGCATTCACCAAGTTAAAAAAGGCGACCATCCAGTAGCATTGCATGAGATTCCGAAGTTATCTAGAGGCTGTGGTTGAAGCCAATTTTGCTGTTACCTGATTTTATTGAATAAATTTACTCTTTAGATAATTTTGGTAAATATATCTGTTAAATGAGATGTCAATGTTCATTTTCATTTTTGTGTAATTTATTTATTTATTCAGCGCACCATATATATATATATATATATATATATATATATATATATATATATATATGGTGTTACACAGTTGTTGAAACAAAGCAGTGGCCTTGCAGATGGGAAGAGCGCTGAGGGGGTGTGACAACCTTAGTGAGGAGGAATAGTGCTTCCAGCAGAATGGTGCTCCTCCTCACACTGCTAATGTTACCATGGCATAGCTCAGTGAAAATTTACGGAGCATTTCATCACCCACAAAGTTGAAGTGGAATGGGCCCCTCACTTGCCCTACCTGAGTCCCCCAGATTTCTTCCTCTGGGACAACATCTACCAGGGCAATCCATTGCTGCATTGAAGGCAGCCATCATTGAGAAGATTCAAGCGATCACCCAGGAGGAATGTGTATGCGTTATCAATGACTTTGCATTCAATAGTACCTTCAACAGAACAGCAGAGATTTGAAACATGCATTCTAGGGCTGCTCTTGACATTTTTGGCTCATGTTTGAGACTAAATGTTTGCAGATCCTAAAATGTTATCTATTTACCTCTTGATAAATGTAATTTCTATTTCTCGGATATTTGTGGACCTTGATATATGACCAATCATTTTGTATCAAAAATTGTGAAACCCTCTATATTAAACACTTTCTGATTGATATTATTTTTTTAAGCATTGTGTAAAATTTGTTCTGATAAGAACTTTATGAAAGTTTTGATCTTTTACTGAAATAAAATTCTATTTGATGAATGAAAAAAGATGATTGTTGTTCAAATATATATTTTTTTATGCCTTCCATTTTTCCAGCAATAATTCTCTGGAAATAATTACTTTTTGATAAATTTTAATAATCTACGAATAAAAAAAAAAAAAATGAAAAAGTAAGAACATTCATAGAGATAAACTTCATTGTGCTTTGTCCTTTCAAGACATGGGCAATCATGGCTCTTCACAACCTCCTATCCTTTGTATCCTTCAGCAACATATATTCATCCACTGACCTCCTACCTACATACACAAACTCATTAGGTAGTTAGTCTGCTGCCTTCTCCTCCTATTCATTTCTTGCTTGACATTTTCTAGCTGGCCTTATTGTTGTAACATTGTTAAACAAAATTTAATTCTTAAGTATGTTTGTGTCATTTCATTTCATGTCACACAGTGAAAGTTTTCAGTCAAACCAAGTTTTCAAAAGTTGACTAAATGACTAAACATCTGAAAATATTCTTTTTTTTTTTTTTTTTTTTGGTCAAGCCAAGAATTTCACATCCATTCATGAAAAGCACTCTGTATATTCAGCTAACATGACATCTGACCTGAATCATAAAATTGCTGGTGGAGTAAGGAATTGATTTATTGATATAATTATGCCAAGTTATTTGGCAAAGTTCTTGATATGATATTTTGCATGATTAGTTGCTGGGTATTTTGTTAAACCTTGTTTTTATCCGAGACCTTCCATTTTTAGAGAATTGCAGGAATCTTTGATGGCGATAAGTGGTTGGAGTCCAATTGATGAGACTGATGAAGTACAAAAAGTAAAGCATGCTGTTCGAATGCTGAGCACTCCACGTTCAATTACACAGCATGTTATCCTGATGGACCATTGGCTAAAGTCATGTCCCCAGCCAGCATCTTTAGGCTGTTCATCCCAAGTAAGTGGTTTCTTGACTTTCCTTTCTTTTTTTACTTTTTTTTACAGTGACACTCACTCTGTAAGATGTAGATGGTTACAGAATAAGAGGCATAGTTTATACGGATAGGTGGGGAAGATAATGGTTAACCCTAGACTTGAATAGATTAAGATTGTAGGGATTTGGGAAACATCCTCTTGGCAATCGGCCCAGAAAGCAGCTGCTCGAGTGGAACTTACTTTTCATCAATGGAATATGAAGGGAATAAGGGTGGTTTGCTACAATGTGAGTGTCATGGCAGGTCTTAGCCATGAAGGTTAGAACCGGCCAAACGAAGTAATGAAGTTAGTCCGAGCACTTTCCATGGAAATAATGATAGAGCAGTGAGAGGCTTGCCACATCCCCTCTGTAAGAGAAAGGTTTGCAGGATGCAAAATAATTTGCCACCCACAAGGATATGGGGACACTTTGAAGTCTATCGAGACTAGAGTGTGAGGACTGGGCAACTCCTGGCCAAATATGATAGCAGTACTCTATTTTAGACTCGATCTGGCTCATGTAAAGGTAGAGGATAACATAAGGAGTCAGCTGCTTATTAGAGCGGTACAGGTAACTGATAAGTTTTCCTGCATCTTTAGCGATGGATCATATGTTCCACTTGAGGTCTGGAATGGGGAGTTTAAGCCCTAATAGTCACTGAAGGCACAGAGGCTCCCCAAGGGGGCATCTATTCATCATGACTAGTGGTCATCCAGGATCTGATTGGCAATGATGGAATTTAACTAGTTTGGTTTTCAAGGTATTGAATGTAAGTATCTAGTTTTCCCCCCCACCATTGAGATATTTACAGAAATAGTGAAACAAACTCATCTGTTTCTGGCTGTATAGTGAAATTGGTGGGTACGTGGCTGATTGGTTAGAATGTTAGCATTCTGTCCATGAGTCCTGTATTAAAATCTCACCATGGCTAATTTATTGGGGAGGGGAGTAATTTTTTGATAACATTAGCCAGGGAAGATGATCCTAGTATATGGCACCAGTGCAACTCTGTTAAGAATTTATCAACAATTATGCTTGCATGAAGTCACTGTGACCAAGGTTTTGAGTGTCTCATCCTTATTCAAACTGATGATCATGCCATATTATGCACTCTCTCCTAGAAACTATAATGAAAACCACTCAACACAATTGCAGTATAAACCACAGTTGAGCAAATACAAATGTGCCTGAGCAGACATCTGTGACAGGGATTGCCTAGTCCCCCTAGATATATTTAAATACAAGCAGCCAACCCTAGAGAGTTAAGTGGACTTGATAAGTCATATCACTAGTGGCTTTAGTTAAGTTATAACACTCACTGTCTTCTGAAATGTATATATGCTAATCAAGGTAAGTAACAGAGTGTTTCAGCTACAGGTCTTTCTCTTGCACCAAATTAGTACTGTTGTAGAACATGGAATTATAACAGTTATTCTATATTGCTGTCTCTTAGTATCATGGGTTGTCTAAATACTCCCAAATTGTTTCTAATTTTATATTTAGCAAGTGGCAAGTCAAATTTTCATGATTAGTCAAATAGCTTTCTTAATATCTGTATCAAGTAACTATGAGGAGTTTTCAATTTTAGTCATAATATTTGCGTGAATGAAACTAAAGACTGTAATAATTGTGGTAAAAATGTATAAAAAGGTCACAATAACTTTCTTGTTCATTGCTTGGAATATGGAAAAATGTTGAAGAGGAAACAGTATGATCATAAATTGTTTTTTTAAAAAATCATGCAGAAAATAAAATGAAAACTATTTTGGTATATTAGAACTTTTGAAAATTACATTTTTAATATGGGCCTTTTAAATTGTTTTTTTAAAAATAAATCCATATACAGAAATAAGTACTCTGCTATGGGGGCATATGAATCATAAAATATTTGGATTCTTATGACTTGTGGTTCAAAAAAGCAGGGAATATGTGACTAAATCTGGGAATGAGAAGCACAAAAGATTTGGGTTCATAGGAATGAGAAACACTAAAGATTTGGGTTCATGGGAATGAGAAACACAAAAGACATGGGTTCATGGGAATGAAAAACACAAAAGACATGGGTTCATGGGAATGAGAAACACAAAAGATTTAACTTCATGGGAATGAGAAAAACAAAAAAATTGGGTTCATGGGAATAAGAAGCACAAAAGATTTAAGATGTAATCTTCAGTAAACCATTGACCAGGTTTTATAACCCAAACCATATATGATTGCCACAAACTGTCAATTCTGCAACAAATAAGATGAAACATCCCAATTTAGCCAAAGCAGACATGTATTCCTCTGATAAGTTCACTACTTTCATTTGAATTGATAAAATAAACATCAATATTCACTGGACCCATTCCAACAGCAAATCATTCACCAGCCTTCAAGTGACAGCTTCAAAAGCTTCTAACCTACACATTATTGGAGCAGTGTTTGCTCATGGAAACTTATGGAAATTGAAAATAAATCTTTTTAAAGATGGAGAATTATGCAAGTGCATAGTATAAGAGTAAGTGCTTTGGTGGTCATGGTTGAAAAGTTTATTCCTTGCACTCTACTTCATTTGCAAGTGCAAATTACAAGTGAAGCAGAAATGACTTCATAATTTTAGTTACATTTCACAACAAAGATATTATGCTAGATCATTGTTAACCAATGCTCAATCCTACTAAGGCACTACAGATGAGCCTCATTCTGGGTATGGCAATAAACTATATCCGGCAGCAAGGCCTTTGTGAGGTTTTGAGTACCATAGAACCACATGTTGATTGCTGTTGTTACTAGGTCTACCCTGACCTAGAGTGATAGCACCTGTTAGGGTCTCAGCTATGGGTAAATCGTTAACCCTTAAACTGGAGTCAAAACACTATAAAAGTATAAGAATAGATTTTTATAGTAAAAATATCAACAATACATTTTTGAAAAAGAAATATTACCTGTAATACATTTGACTCTAGACAACAAAACTCTTTACAAAAATACATCAAATGAAACATGAAACCTGTTCTATAAACTGATTTCTTGCAAAGAATACATATTCTATTCATACAAACCTATACTAAAAATCTTGTTGGCATTAAATTACCCATTGAGATTGATATGTTGTAAAACAAAATAAGTCCCATCCTGTTGGCTGGGGCTTCAGAATACATCAGAAGTAGATAAGCCAGTGACCAGTGGATCCATTACCAGCCCTCAACTCAGAATTTTAGAGAAAATAGATGAACATGTGAGTAGCAAGGAAGTTTTAATTAAAAATAAGACTACAAAGAAACTGATACAATCAGAAAGAGGTAACTGAAAGTTCTTATATATATAATGAGAAAACAGGGCGTGGACATGAAGCTCAGAGGAGATACTAAGGGACAGAGAAGCAGGGGGGAAACTGCAAATAACCTACTTAACAAATTTGGTTGAACAAATAACATGAAAAGGACAAAGAAGGGTTAAAGCAAAAAAGACAGGAAGCTGTGGAAGGCCATGACTATCAACACAGAAAGGACATGGTACATAAAAGGAGAGGAATACACTGAGCATATATTGTACCATTTAAATTTACATCACATCTTTATCTGCATCTGAACAAAGTGCTTGAAGGTAAAGACATATAATGATGCTTAATGACAAAAAAAAAATTCTTGATAAAATTTTCATTACAATATTATAGTATAATTCTTAATAATTTCTTTTTTCTTATTTCTTCATACTTCAGGCAATAGACTTTGGTGCTGCATGTTCTTATGTATTGCTTGGAAAACTGCTTTATCTTTTTTAAAATTCAAAAATTTTTCATATTGTAAATAAAGAAATAGGACACAGGATAGGTTGCCCTAGAGGCACTCATCTTTCATATCATAATATCCTTCTTCTATCTTATATGTGTGATGTCCTTTCAGGAAGTTGACAATTGTTGCTCTCTACAATTTCCTGTCCTTTGTAGCTCTTTACCCTAGAACCCTAACCATGGGTATATAGTACCCAGCACAAATTTTCCTATTTTTAATTACAATTTTCAATACCTGATTTTCTTACCTAAATAATGTTTTTCAGTTCCTATTAATGTTAACTCAAAGTACAAAGTTTGAAGTGTCTGCATGAAAAAATATTTCAAATAAAGATTTAAATTTAATATATTTTTTTATATTTTCAAAATTGTGTATGATATACCCATGGTTAGTAGTGGTGTAACTTTAATTGATGGTTAGTGTTCTCGGGTTAATAAATTTTGTTTAGAGTTTCTTGATAAAATTCAAAGAAGAATCAGCAATATTATTAGTCCTGACCTGGCAGCTTGGCTTCAGTCACTTTCCCACTGCCGTAAATATGCCTCTCTATACCTTTACTTTACTCATGGTAATTGTTCAGATGAGCTCTTTGCTATGGTAACTAGACATTATGAATTTAAGTGCAGTACTAGACTGGCAACAAGATTTCATCAATATAGAGTTGAGTTGGCAAGATGTAACCGTAAGTTCTATGGTAACAGTTTCTTTTCTTGCACTTCTCGGTTGCAGGACTCTCTTCTGGCTTCATGCTTTCCAATCAGCTTTAATTTTCAAAAGTTTAAATGTTAATCACTATCTACTGTCTTCCTAATTACCCTTCTGTTGTTCTTCCTCCTGAATAATGTTTCTGTTTTCTAATTCTTCTACACTCAGTAACCCCTTGTTTCTTGTCTTAGTTGCTTTACTGTCTTTCATAGGATGAATACAATTAAAAAAAAAAACATAATCACACCCAAACTTGCATGTGAGGATAAATATATTCTGACTAGAAGAAACAATTTTAAAGCTATATTTAAGGCATCTTTCTTTATTTCAACACTTTTAAGGTTCGCTCAACTGAAATACTGTCAGATTATGTATTTTGCTTTAACAGATTCTTTTCTATATGGGTTTTCTTTAAGGATTGCTAATGAGATGTTTCTCTTGGAAAATTGTGTTTTACAAAATTTTATTAATCATCCTCAAACTCAGAGTAAATTTTTGAAGATATTAATTTGTTTTCAATTAAATTATATCTGAATTCTGTATTGATATTTTGTTCGTATTTTTATCTCTCATCTTACTAATCCTGCTGTGATTAAAATCCTCAAAGCCATACTAAAATTTAAAAATAAACTCTACACACATTTGTTGAAGGAGAGATAAGGTTTAATTATGATGCAACAAAAATCAATGAACTTATCAAGAACCAGAAGATATAATTTGCATTTTGTTATGCTGTTTGCTATTTTGTTATGCAGCTTGCCATTTTTGAAAATTTATTTGCTTAACAAATATATTCCTTTCTTTTTACATTTTCTTTTTGTTTTTTATGGGTTTGATTAAGGAATTTTTATGATCATGTCAAGCTGTGTCACTCAACTCTGATCATCAATCATTAGAAAATTATTTACACAGTGCTCAGGTGCAATATTGATGAAGTTTCCAAATCACTGCCATATTATTTTATATCATGTCAGATCTGATCAATAAACAGACATCCATTTCACTCTTCATGACAGTGATATCTCATATTCTCCACAAAACAGACATGTAATCTCTAACACATATGTCCTCTTACATGAGGTTTCAATAAAAAAAAAGGCAAACTTGGACCTTCATGCCTGCAAAAAACGTGTCAAAAGGACAGTTTTTCCATTGACATCACTATTATTTTAATTACCTTCACTCCTTGTCAATGTTTATTGTTTTAAAAAGCAATGATTAGAATTTTAATAAAACCTAAATATACAAAAGTGATTTTATACATTTTCTTTGTTCTTGAGAGATGACAACAAAAATAATAAACACTACTATATTATTTGTTTACACTATTTATTTATTATATTTTTTATTAGATTGGTTGACAAAACATTGGCTAATTGCCAACTGATTTGAAATTTATAAGATGGCAAATTATAAGGATTTCCTTATAGTTGGTTCACATATTTTAATAATTTAGTATATGTTTATAAATTTATCAATACAAAATATTTTCATATTTATTACTTCATAAATTGGTAAATGATAAATATTGCATTAATTTTAATTGTATTAGTTTTTAGAATATTATACATATAAAATATTCAGTATGCATGAGTTCAATACTGGTTAAGGCAGTGGAGAACTTGGAGAGGGGAATTAACAGGATTTAACTGATAACTGACATCCATTAAACATGGTACGTGGAACTAGAATAGTCTACCCCAGTGAGTGAAATAAAGGGTTCAGTTTGACATTCCAACCACCTGAAGAAGACCAGAGTGTACAACAGCCGCAACGTTGTAATAAATATGGTGACAAAGATGAGGACTATAGTCCAAAAATTATTCTTGTAAGTACACAATCTAATAGAGTTTAATATTTTTGTTGTCAACACTCAAGAAAACAAAGGAAGTATAAATTCACTTCCATCAATTTTAGAATTATTACAATTCTAATCATTCCTTTTTAAAACAATAAACATTGCCAAGAAGTGAAGGTAGTTAAACTAATAGCTGTGTCAATGGGAAAAAAAGAACATTAAAACACTCCATATTTTTTGTGGGCACAAAGGTCAAAATTTGCCAAAAAAGGACCCAGAAAGATTTAAATTAACTATTCCAGGAATGTATCAGCAAGATAGCTTGCTGTCACCTTTTGTCAAGTACAAAAGTTATTCCAAATCCAGTGTCTTCTCACTCCTGATGAAAGAACCTCTCTCTGACTGACCATGTCTTCAGGGATGTAAACATACTCACCACACTAAGCCAAATTTTGGGGTGAATGTCAATTGACTCTGAGGAGTTCATGCACCTAGATTTTTGTACTGCTAGGGTTTCACTTACCTAGTTCTGGTGGAGGAACTAGTTCAGTCACCAACCACTTGAACACTGAGGTTTTCACTTCAGAGTTGCATTTTTCCTAGACTGGTTGCCACCTAAGACTATAGAACCTAGTCTGTCCTTCTATTTAATCATAGGAAGAAGTTAAATAGCTGTATATTTACTTTAGTTTTGTTTTTTATTAATATATGTATATATATAATTGTTTTATCAGTTATTATCCTTAATTAAATGTAAAATCTGCTTACAATTTATTCCATGAGTTGTTTTGCTTAAACATTATTGTTGCATATTAAAGAATTTCTCTCCCCAGAATCGATCCTCCAGATCTACAAATCAACAATTCACCCTTGCATGGATTATTGCTGCCATATATGGTCTGGTGCCCCTTCTGTTTGCCTCGGGGTTCTTGATAGGCTCCAGAGGCGGATATGCAATATAATTGGCCCTGTTCTGGCATCTCGTCTACAGTCACTTTCTCACAGATGCGCCGTCGCCTCTCTGTCTGTTTTACAAATACTTTCATGGCAATTGCTCTGAGGAGCTGCAGTCGCTGGTTCCCAGACTTCATGATTTCAAGGGCCCTATGAGGCTGGCATCCCACTCTCTCCCTTTCACTGGCGAAACTTCTAAATGTAGCCGTCTCTTCTATTCCAATAGCTTCATGTCTCGTACCTCTCGCCTGTGGAACTCTTCCCTATTTCAGTTTCCCTGAGAGCTATAATCTCCAGCTATTCAAGTGTAATGTCAATCAACATCTCCAGTTGCCTTGATCTATCCACTACCCTTCTTCTCATCCTTTCTTCTATCACTCCTATCTGATCTTGCTCCAAATTTTCTGTAATTTTCCTTGCGTTCTAGTGGCTTCCCGCCTTGCTTGGGGTGAAACGCTTAAAAAAAAATAAAAAAAATAAACTGTCATAGCCATTTGATCAGTTTTAACACAGAAGTCATGAGTATTTATGAAAAGTTTTCTGTTGTTTCTTTATTATTGTTCCATATCACTTCTGCTTATAGTGGATCATGGCTCTCTACACAACTTTATGTCTCTTGTTGCTCTAAGTAACTTTTGCCTGTGTGTTTGAAGAAGTAGGATTTAAGATAAAATTTGGAAAACTGAAACTATGATCAAGAATTAGAATGAGTGTAGTTATGTCGCATAAATTGAATCCATCATAAAAATCAACAAATTCAAAACATTTCAAATACCTCAGTGTATGGATCAGTGTGAACAAATTTATTACAAGAGATAAAAACATTGAACATAGGATAGTGTGTGCTAGAAGTAGCTTTGTCTAATATCACAAGGAATTTAAAATATTAATATAAAGCCTATAGTCATATTCTTAAATAACCTCATCAGATCTAGACTCTTATGTGGATGTCATACATGGCATTTAACTCATTTAGAAATGTCTAAACTATCAACTATACTGTTGTAGAGTGGTTTCACAGTGGAGGCTCGTAGTTGTACTAAGTCGGTCCTAAAATAGGTTCGATGTACAAAATGTTAGGAACTTGATATAATAGGTAATGACGCAGAGAAATCTAGTTGTGGTCGCTGATACTTTAATATCCGCCTAATGGTCATCCAACATCGAGTAACTGACCAACTCCCTGAGTGACTGCTACTACTCCTACTTATTATAGGTGGGAGAGTCTATCAACTATGGAATAGGTGTGTTCCACTATAACATATACACAAGCGTTTTCTCTGATCAATGATAAAAATGCAATACTGTAAGTGAATCCTTTAGGTCTTGAAGACAACCCTTCGAAAAACCCTACAGACTGGCACTACAAAATCACAAAGAACATTACCTAATAAATGAAAGCCACATCACATGAAGACTTCCAACAACGGTAAGAAAAAAAATAGGCAGACCATGAAACTGGAAGAGAGAATAATGACATAATCAAGAAATTCACTGTCTATACTACATTAAAATAAAAAGAGTTAGGAAGGAATCTCCCATCAGTACAAACAAGAGTGACAGCAATTAGTAGACTTGAAAACTATATTTTCCTTAGAAAAACTGTTTTAAGAAAAAGATTTTATAGTCATCATTCAACAGTAATGCTATTGTTTGGCCAATGAATACCAAATATTTCCTTTATTATTTTTTTTATTATTCAAGCTAGCTCAAACCTTCATTAGTCTATCACGTCAACCATCCCAGTCCTGCATCAAGGTCAGAAGCTCATTAAGGTGGCATTCTGTGTCATTACATATCTGGTCAATGTAGGTGTTTGCTGAGCAACCAACCTATCTTGCTTCATGACTAGGTATCTAAAGCAGTCCTTTAATTTCATAAGAACATAGAAATATCAGGGGTGTGTCCATAGAGCAGTGATTTATTTGGATGTTGTCTCCAAGCGATGTTAAGTATAGCTCTCAGCATTCAAGTGTAGGTTCCATCAAGCTTAGACTCGTCTTTTACACCACCCTCATGAAGCATAATACACATGTTTCCTGTATGGAAATAGCTAATCTCACCATTAACATTTGTCCTTGTTCTGCCATCCATTCATATGGATTCATTAAGTAAGATATTCACAGTTTCTCACTGTGAGTATTAGATTCTCTAAGCCCACCTTCCTCATTATGTATCACCAAAATTCCAACTGTCTTTAAATGATTGTTAGTGTAAGTGTCTTATTTATTCATAATCATATTATGTTTCTTGTTATATCCATGGTATTCTTACCATTTATTGGTAAGAACCACATCTCTGTGGCTTCAAGTGTGTTCTTCATCTGTAAGATTGTCAAGCATTCACTGTCATATAAGAGATTAGATATTATATTGCAGATCAGTGCTTTTCACAGTTCCTAATCTCCTTAATGTTTCCTCTTTACTCAAATGCTCTGTAGATTGTATTCTTAGCATTCAATCCTAGAATTATCTCTCTCAGATATCAAGAGACATGGATTCATCCCCTTTCTGGAATGTCTATTTTGTGTATATATATATATATATATATATATATAAAATAAACATGTTTTGTTCCTCACCATTTAGTAGAACTCTGAGTTTCATAGACTGTAGTTTAAATAAGTCTGTATTGCTGCAACGTCACTTGTACAAATCACAATATCGCTGGTTCAATTCACCATCCTCGCTTTCTTCACACACCACTACATATAGCCGAAATTTCTCCCCTTTTTCACTGCTCCAGCACTCTTTTATCAGGCCAACACCGCGGTTCCCCAGCCAATCAGCATTCTTCACTGTTATTCTCGGTTACACAGGCAAATTGCTTCCTCCAGTTTGACCAATCAGTACACTACTTGCTATTTGTAGAAGCATGCCAAACTGTACAAAAAACCCTCATAACTGCACATACTGTTAGAATGGCTGGATGGGAGAGTAACGCCATTTTCATGAAGCAAACTTGTTCATGTCACGTGCCGCACGTTAAGGTAAGACCCTTATTTTCCTATACACCAGATGCAAGCCACTCTGGCTCACTTGCTTCTACAGGGTTTGTTCACCCCATAGAGATAGCAATCATCAGGTGCATATTGAAAACAGCACTCTCTGTGCACTTTATATATATATATATATATATATATATTAGATAGATAGATATAATATCATGGACTCTTCAGTCCATTTCAACATAGGATCTTACAACATCATTCTGTTTTTATGTTTGTGCCATCTCTGACACTTCAGTCCTGTTATTGACCTGCATACAAGTACACATATTGTACAACAAACAGTGATGATGTTAGGACATAGCAATAGGAATATTTACTGATGCTTTTCACCATTGTTTTCTGTTTGTTAGCTAGTCAATATGACTTATTTCAAAAATACATACACACATTATATATATAACACAAATACATGTTTATCTCATTCTCCTGAGTCATTTCTACCCATTTTAATCTATGGCTTTATACACACAGGCACATCCCCTTACATATAAAATATATCTCAATCATTTATGTTCATGTATGTGTGTACTGCAGATTCAATTTGGACTCTTACCAGTGTTAATATAATGACAGATTAAAAATAATATTTCTACAGAGAAGAATTTTACTTTTAATTTCCCTGTTGGCTTTGGATGATTGACAATCAAAACAACAAATTTTTATACTTATTTGCCTTGCAAAATGGTCCAAGAATAAAATACAAAGCAGTTTTATTTCCATTTTGTCATGGCTGATAATTGATTCCTTCGAACACCGAACACAATTAATGCTATTACGGGCTTTTTAAAGATAACACAAAAATGCCAGAAAATTTAAATAATACTAGAAAATGGAACAAAGAAGTCAGATCTGAGCCTGATTTAAAGCCTCATTCTAGTTAAGGGTTTATGTTGTGCACAAACAAATTACCCTCTGCTATTGAGTTTTGACTTGGAAAAAAAGAAGACAACAACCAAAAAACATTATTTAGAGTTATTTAAGAAGAATAAGGTTAAGGTGATGGAATGCTCTTGTCAATAACCTTGTAGGAAATTCAGTCAACCAGGTTTTTTTATAATAAAAATCTGAATGTCCAAATTCCAAATCAAATATAAAATAAGAAAAAAAAAACATGGGTATGCCTGTTAAATGAATAATTTGTATTTACAAACATATGTACATGGATTCAAAAAGGAATAAAAATAGTCTTCAGTCAAGTTAAAGGCTTTGGGTAGAGGGTTCACAGTAAACATTTGCAGTTGAGAAAAGATTTGATCATCAGTGAAGATTCACTGTCTCTCCCTGCTGTTGATGTTGGAGATGATTTGTTTGAAGTTGCCAATACATGTTTTTTTCAGCATGTGCTGGGGGAAGGAAAAAGCTATGTAGCCACATCTTCTCTTGTGTTTGAATGACTTGGAGAGGAGTACATCTTTCTGCTCCTGAAAATCAAAATCTGTAGGATTTTATAAGAAATATTTCCTGAAAGTAGGCTTGTGGAAAATAGGGTTTT
>CAHIKZ030000719.1:620000-755079 GCA_903632075.3 Acanthosepion pharaonis | reverse complement strand
CGTTACGATCTTAACACTAAATCTATGGTTAATCTTCCCTGCATAACCTGGTGAATTTCACTCCTTACCGTTTCTTATGCTCATACAACACAACATAATAAACTTCTACATTAACTGGCTCTTGGGCCTTTTATTGGAAGGTCATTGGTATTAAAAAATGAATATGTATTTATGTAAATACTGCTGAATTTAATTATCTGTAATCACTCTTTTTTTTATAAATGCCATCCACCATGCGGGGCCAGTCTACTAATAAAATCCGAGTTTCATGTCCACAAATACAATACAAAATTATAAACAATGCTAAGAGATAATCTTCGCATCGCACTTCCTGGCTGTAGAACTCTCTTCCTCTTACTTGCTTCCCTGATAGCTATAATCTCCAACTATTCAAATGCAATGTCAATCGACATTTCCAGATGCCTTGATCTATTCCCCATCTTTATCTTCATCTTTTCCTCTTTCACGCCTCTTTACACTTGCTCCAACTCTCTGTAACCCCTTGCGTGCTAGTGGCTCTCCCGCCTTGCTTAAGGTATAAATCTTAAAAAAAAAACAAGAAAAAAAAAACAATATAATTTATACAGTGCTACATATATTTACTTGTTAAAATCAATGTTCTTTCTTATGACCATGAAGAGACTATTAGTTCGAGTATTAAAAATGATTTGCAAGTGAGTCTGTAAAGTTTCGAAGTGTTTTTGTAGCAAGTGAGTCTGCAAAGTTCGAAATAATATGTAACCCAATATGTGTGTGTGTGTGTGTGTGTGTGGCACACGCTAATGAAACATGTGTGAGACCGCTGGCTGATTGCGTGCGATAGCAGTAATTTTAAAAAACAGTGAACAGAGAGAAAATACAATACTTACTTTCGTCGTGGGATTGTATGTAGAAAAATCATCGCTGACATACGCGTTGCGATGGTAACGTGTGTCTAATTTGTCATATCGAGGCTGCTCTGCTTCGCTGAATGTCCCGTCTTACATATGGTCGCTGACTCTTTCGTTTGAAATCTGGACCTGACTGTGGCTTATAGCTTATGGCGAATTGATGATAGCTCAAGAATACTATCTGAGTTCTGCGTGGGAACGTATACAATAACCTAGCCTTACCTATTATCTAGATTATTTGATGTTCAACGGACATCGTAGAGAGCACAACAAGTGACTTGTCATATCAAATCAGGTTCCAGAAACTAATTATTTAATATTGGAGCCGTGTTTGTACAGAACTGTAAAATATTTTCTTATCTACTGAATTTAGTAGGATTTATATGACTAGATACAGAATAATTTGAATGAATACAGAATACAGGTATATTAGACCGATGAAAGAAATTCGAAAAGACAAAATAATAATAATAATAATAATAATAATAAATCAAAGCTAACCGCCCAGTCATTATTATTAAAGACCGCAGACAAAAAAGTGCCTCCTTATTGATATAGCAGTTCCTGCGGACTGCAATGTATGTTTGAAGGTCTTTGAAATCTTGAAATCGAAATCTCAAAAATGTGGAACATGGGAACATCAACAATCGGATGAAAAAGATTCCAGTAGACTAATTGGAGGGATTCCTGGAAGCCCATGCCCTAAAGAAATACAAACAAAAAAAAATTGTTCTCACGTGTATAGCCCACAACTTAGGAAGGGCTTTATCTATGTAAAATATTTTCTCTTTCTTTTTGTGTCAGTGGAAAATGTCATGATGACATTTCTAACCATAGGTCTCTGGACGGGATCCGAAACGAAATGTGTACACACCAGAAATCAGAGGAAATAATAATAATAATAATAAAAGAAGAAGAAGAAGAAGAAGAAGAAGAAGAAAGACATTTTTTAATAAATCTTAATTCTTAATTCTGAAGTTAATGATTGAATGATATCATGGCGAGTTCTACGGCAATTAAGTATCTGTTGAAATTTTCCTATCGCGTCGTTACATATTTGAGCTTAACAACTTTAACTAAATATTGCAATAACAAACATAGATAGGCATACTGGCCATTATTTTAAGAAGTCAGTACAAATGAAAAGATTTGAAATTGACAACTTTTTATATTTCACTATAACACCCGGTAAACCCTTATATCTACAATTCTTTCTTTCTTTCTTTCTTTCTTTCTTTCTTTCTTTCTTTCTTTCTTTCAGTTAGAAAATGAAAGAAAGTAAAAATAAATTCTTTCTTTCTTTCTTTTAATTTCTAACTGACGTCAAATATTGTCTCTTCTCCTCTTTCAACGTGATCAAAACAAGAGTGCATTATTTATGAGGTATTGGCAAGAAGCGTTAAAAACATTTTATCTCACCCTATTTCTTTCTTTCTAGCTAAATCCTCGTTTTACGAATATTTTTCGTAATTATTATTTTTTAATTAGCAGACTTCTTACTTTCAATTTCTCAATGGAACTAAGTAATATCTTTTCAACGCTTTTCACGCAGAATAGTCCTTTATTTATGAAGTATTGGCGGGGTGTAACGGTCGTGCCAATTAACAAAGGGAGAGACATGCACAGTTATAATTAGCTAATGATTAGGCGATTAGACAACATAAAAGCATGACTTGAAAAATGTAAAAAATCAGAATTTTCGCACCCGCCTGTGTCTTTTCGCAACATTTATCAGTTATTTGTCAGTGATTAGTTATCTCCTGTTAATTCCCTCAAGGACACATGGCACAGTGGATAAAGCCGTTAGTTAGATCCAGTGACCGGACCCAAAGAGTGTGAGTTCAATACCTGGTTTAGGCGGTGGAGAACTTGGAGAGGGGAATTAACAGGAGATAACTGACATCCATTAGACATGACACGTGGAACTAGAACAGTCTACCCCAGCGAGCGAAATAAAGGGTTCAGTCCGACAGCCTGAAGAAGGCCGGAGCGTACAAAGGCCGAAACGTTGTGATAAATATGGCAATGAGGATGATAGTCCGAACAGTGCAAATAGTGTACTTGAATACCTCATGTCAGAAATATAGACAGAAACTTTTGTGAAAGAAAATGTTTTTCGCATGTCTAGATTTTTTTTTCAGTTTGGGGACATTAGTGGACAGTTGACTATTGGATAGAGGATACAGTCTTATTTGTCTACGTTGTTTTAACTTAGATTGAAAGGTAATTTTTATGTACGATTCCACATTTTCTCTCTCGCTGGGTGCTGGAGACTTCGTTTTCTGGTGGGTGTGAGATTTCCGTATGCATTAGTGTACTTAAAAGCGTATGTGTGGGACTTATTTTATAGATTAAATATTACATTTTGTCTAGTTACACCCCCCTTCATTTAGAGTTGTTCGGAGGTTAGTAGATGATATCCTGTGTAAACTGTATCCATTTAGTATGCCTAAATTTATATTTAAACCTAGAAATTGAGAATTTATTTTAAAAATAAATTTTAACTCGAACTTTCGACGATTTGGTTGGCAACTAAATCCTATCAAATCAAATTAAATTAAACCGCGAAGTAGGTTTTTTATCAATGTATTTTTTCCAAACAAATCAGCTTATTCAAATTTCATCGATTGGTTTGTGAAATCGAACGAAACCAAGAGTTTGTAAATCTCGACAAAAAAATAATAGCGATAAATTCAACAATATTAAATGCTGTAAGGATTTCATCACGCGTTAGCGTTTTGCAATAAATATTCTCGTAAATATATGTTTTTGACGGAATACATAATTTAACTGAAAATAATGACAAAATCTTATTTTATGTGTCGTGTCCTTTCAATTTGTGGACGATCATGGCCTTCCACGTCTTCCTATCCTTTTTAGCTCTAAGCAAATTTGTTCCCTTATTATAGTTCCCCTTTCACGTTCTCGTTAGGAAGGGTATTTGATGATTCTATTTATCTCCCTTGCCTTCAATATATCCCGTGAGTGTCAAATTCTCCAAGCCGTCCTTCCTCATTATATGCCCAAGAAATTTCACCTACCTCTTCCGGATGTTATGATTGAGTTTCCTTTTTGTTAGCATTCTCTCCCAAACCTCGTTGTGGTTCACGTGTTCGGTTTATGGTATCCTCAGCATCTTTCTGTAGAACCACATTTCTCACTATTTACATTATTCATCTTTGTCGCCATATTTATTACAACGTTTCGACCGTTGCACGCTCCGGCCTTCTTCAGGTGGTTGGAATGTCGAACTGAACCCTTTATTTCGTTCACTGGGGTAGACTGTTCTACTTCCACGTGCCAGGTTTAATGGATGTCAGGTGTCAGTTATCTCCTGTTAATTCTCCTCTCCACTGCCTTGAACTCACACTTTTTTGGGCCTGTCACTGGATCTAACTAACACCTTTATCCACATTTCCATGTGTCCTTGAGGACATCTGTGTATGAATTTCTGGATATTATAAATATAATATCAACAGCAACCTTTTTACCAGAGCACATATTGCAATTTTTACTGTTATCATTTTATGTTTTTACCAGAGCTCATATTGCATTTTTTTTGTTATTATCGCTTTTCTCTGGCATTCTTTATTACTGGTTCCCATATTTTATTCATTTTTATGCTTGGTCAGCTCAGGAAAATATGGCCGGAACGTACAACGGCCGAAACGTTGTAATAAATATGGCGACAAAGATGAGGGAAATAGTCCGAATAATGTAAATAGTGTACATAATACCTCATCTCAGAAATATAGACAAAAACCATATTTCTGTTGCTTCAAGTCTTTCTCGTTTTTGGTTGAGATTTTCCAGCATTTGCTGCTATCATACGATTTTCTTATTTGGTTGGGGGTTATTTTTGTTCTATTCTACTTGTAACTGCCGAAATGTGTTGGGGCCGCTTGTACAGTGATAGTAATTTGGGAATGTGCCCGTTAATCACGTCAAGTACCCTGCTGAAGAGTGTAAGAATTTGGGGGCCACGTGTAAATAAGGACGCTAGCAGAGTGAAGTTCAATTTTGAATTCTGAATAAATTATTTTCGTTCTATCCTTGTTTAGCTCGGAGCCGGAATAGACATTATACTCATCGTCGCACAAAAATAGTAAAGAAACTAAATTCATCAATGTGTAGATCTCCCGATTGCTCCCGGTCGATGCATCGAGTTTTGAAAACATGGGAACGAGTAACACGATATATATATATATATATATATATATATATATATATATATATAATATATAAAACCATCGCTCCAAAGGGGAGACGAGCTGTTTCTCACGCATCAAGAGACTAGAATATAAAGTCTATTTTTATCTGAGGCCGTGGAGCTGCTCACGCATGCGCACTGGCTGAGAGTAACTGACGAAATATTGAAAAGAAATAAAATTATTATTTACATTATTTCCATTATTCGGACTGTTATCCTCATCTTCATTTCCATATTCACAAAGTTTCGGCCCAGTGGATAAAGACGTTGGTTAGATCCAGTGACTAGACCTAAAGAGTTGTGGTTTCAATACCAGGCCAGAGCAATGGTGACCCAAAACTTGGAGAGTTGAGTTAAAGGGAAATAACTGAGACATCCGGAAGAGTCATGGCACGTAGAACTAGAACAATCTATCCCGGTCGTCAAAGTAAACGGTTCAGGTTCGAAATACTAATCACCTGACGAAGGCCAGAGCGTACAACGGCCGAAACCTTGTGATTATATCAATGAAGATGAGGATAACAGCCCGAATAATGTAAATAATGTAAGTAATCATAATGCCTCATCTCAGAGATATAGACGGAAATAAAATGCAATGTTAAATATGAAAGATTCAAGTGTCGTTTCAATTATTCATTTGTTATCAACTTTTACTAATCGTTACAACAACTTCATTGAAATTATTTTATTTGTGTTCATGGGCAATGCGAAATCATCTTCATCATCATTTACGTGCCATGCGTGATACACGCTTAGGCGATCATGTATCTTTCGATATATGACAGACGAGGCAGATTTTTCCCCGCAGTTTTCTATAGAACCCGGTCTGTCCTGCTATTTACCGATAGCTGGATGGAGAAGAGGTCGATTCATACCTTTCCCAAGGATATTAACATATTTATGAATGTAACGGATTCAAGTGGAATTCGAACTCGGCTCTCTGATTCCGCAATCCGAGCTGCTATCTATTACTCCACTGTGCCTCCTGAAATCATCTCACTTTTAGCTGTCGTCTTTAATATCTCAGAGGTCACATGAATTGTTTCGCCCTAAAGATCGCCTCGTGACCGCTCGGATACATGCAAAAACTTGTCAATATCTTGTTATATTTCAACCTACCAATAATAAAACGATAAAATATACTGACGTAGACGTGTTCGAACCTGAGAAGCATTAAAATCAAGCCTTTCAATAGAGATCCGGGGATTATGTGAAAAAATTCGAAGAAAAGACTTCTGTTTTATTTAATAGTAAGCAAACTCGTTTCATCATAACTCCGCTTGTTGCATCAATATGAAAACCACAAAGTTTCTTATGCTAATTTAATGAACCTACTCTTCTATACTGGTTCAAGGCAGATTAAAAACGAAAGAAATGGTAAATGTAATATTTTTCAATTATACTTTTGTTGTACTTTGATATGATTCGAAATCCCGTTGACTCAATTTAACTTTAATTCTTTCATTTTAATTTCTCTTTTCTCTTTCCTTTATCTTTTTTTTTTTTAATTTTTTTAACCCTGAATACTAACGTCTGATATTCCCCGTTGGAGTGGTCCCTCCGACTTGTACTAAGTTAAAACTTAGTATAGTCTACCCCACTGAACACATTACTCTATTATGAACAATTTCACCGTCAACATATTAATAAAACCCACATTCTTACCAATCTCATTGGTTGGACGTCCTCTTCTTCGAGAGTTGCTTCGTCATGGCTTTGATTCAAATTTGAATTCAGTTTTCCTTCTTGCCACCCAAAGCTATTGAGCCCAGTCTGTTCTACTATTTACCTAGAGTTAGGAGATGAGTTGGATTTAAAGTGAATGAAAGTTAAAATAATGAACTCGACTGGAATTCGAACTCTGTCAATAATGGATTACGACTCTGATTGAGAAATTATTATGAAACATGTAAAAAAACCATTAAAAGAGTCTGTCCCGGGTAAGACGATAAACTACATCTGCGTCCTGGCTAAGACGGTAAACTACGTCCGACATTGAGGTCTTTGATCGGGAGGTTTCGAGGAGCGTGAAACCACCTCTTTATTGCTGGTGTTTTTAGGTCCACCCTGACCCGGGGTGGTAGCACCTGCTAGGGTGCCAGCTATGGGCAAATATATAACCCCCAAATTGGGGTCAACACTATATGAAGATGTAAAAATAGGTTTTAATACCAGCAATACTTTTTTGGAAAAAATATTACCATCAATAAATTTTTGAAGAAAAAAATTATTATTAGCAATACATTATTACCAGCAGTACATTTCAAAAAAAAAATATTACCAGTTACACATTTTTTGAAAAAAAGATCTTACCAGCAATAAATTTTTGTCTTCATTAAATAACTCATTGAGGTTGATATGTAAAAAAAAACAAACCAAACCAAGTCGAACCAAACCAAACCAAAACCAAAACCTTTAAAAGAGCATAATAAACAATTTGTAGAGTAAAATTGAATAAAAATTATTAACACTTTATTTACGTGAAAGCAGTGAACAGTTCATCGTCATTTACGGTAAGCACCAAATGAGGCGGTAGATTTTAGTAGCATCGTTTCATCTTTAGGGTACCATTCTCTTTTGATCGTTTTGCCCTCTTTGTCACGCTCAGATAATCTTACTAAAGAAAAAAAGATGTTTTGTCGTGAAGCTAATGCGATCGAGTGTTTAGAATGCTTGCTTTCCGACCCTGAGACATACGTTCGAATCACACTATCGTCGATTTGTCGGGAAGATGACAATGTGGAACTTTTGGAACAGAAAAATATACCATGAGTTAACCCAAAACATGTAAATGAAATTGGGTAGTTAACCCAAAACATGTAAATGAAATTGGGTAGATTAAATTGTTCTTATGTTGTCGAGGTTTGTGCCAGTATGAAGACATACGTCATCGTGACCGAGTATTTAAGCGTACGGGTTTGTTCAAACTATTGATCACGCTACAATCTACATTAGTGTTCTTATGCTATATGAATGTAAGATTTTTTTTATTTAATTTATTCATTATGAGCAATTATCATATTCTGCTTGTTCCTCCGTAATCCTCTTAGCATGTACGTTACGCTCTGCCATTACCTCAGATAAATAAAGGACCATTCTGTTTGGATTGCATCAAATCACAGATGGAACTATATATCAGAGATGTTGTCTGGTTAGGGAAAGAAATAATGCATAAATAATGAAAACGAAAAAAAAAAAAAAAGAAAGAAAGAAGAGAAATAGGAAATAAGAAAATAAAAGGAAAAGAATGAAAGAAAGAAAGTAAAATAGAGAAAGGAACGCAAAGAGAAAGAAAGAAAGAATGAAAATAGAAAGGAACAGGAAAAAAAGAAAATAAAAGGAAAAGAAAGAAAAAAAAAAGAAAGAACAGAAACCAAAATCGAGAGAGGAACGGAAAAAGAAAGAAAGGAAATTGAAAAGAACAGAAAATAAAGAAAGTTAAAGAAAAACAGAGAAAGGAAAATAAAGAAAGAAAGAAAAGGGGAGAAAGAAAGGAAGAAAGAAAATAGATAGAAAAAGAAAGTAAAGAAAGAAAGAAAGGAGAAAAGAAAGAAAGAAAGGCAAAATACAGGAAGCGTTGATGCTGTTAGGCACTAACCGTCTGCTTCAGTGAAATGAAATAAGAAATGGTGGAAATAGAAAGGAACGAAAGAGAGAGAGAGAGAGAGAGAGAGAGAGAGAGAGAGAGAGAGAGGGGGGGGGAAAGAATTTTAACGGCAAAATGGACAAATATTATTTTCGTCTTTTATAATTATTCTTGTTATGTAGCCAACGTATCTTCAATATTATTCATGTTTCGTTAATGAAATACACCGTGAAATTTTCACAGATACTCCTAAGTATTATTAATTTTGACGTGTGGCCTCTATTGGGAAGAAGCAACTTGCATACGTAAAGAGGAAATAACTTAGGCCAGGCACAAAAGTAGAAAGAGGCGTAGGAGAAGGACGTGTCTCCTCACCGGATTTATTTAAACTGTAATGCAAGATAATTTAACAGCACTACCAATATTTATTATCGGCGAATTTTAACATAACAACATACGCTATAAATGTGACACCATGCGGATGAGAGATTCTGGAAGAAGAATGGCATAACTATTTGATAAGGTAGACAAGAACAGCTAATAGAAAAGACTATTAGCAGAATTCTTGATTGTCAGCAAAAGAGACAGCCCGAGTTTCGAGTTACGTATCGGAGACGTCAAAATTAAGCAACTGGAGGTCTTTAACTATTTGGACAGCGTAGTAATACAAAACCGAACTATATCAGAAATCCGAAGGAATAGCGAAAGATGCCTTTCAGAAATTAAGCAAAGTATTAAAGGATAGGAAAATGACTTTACGAAAAAAGTGAAAAATAAAAGAAGTGTACAGGACTGTTATGAAATATATAATCTCCTAAATAGCCGTGAATGTTGCACAATTTTCTCCCAAATGAAGAAGAGATAGGAAACAGTAGAGTTGTTGCTATAACGGCGAATACAAAGAATATCATAGATAGATGATATGGGTAATGTGGAAGCTTTTAAGGCCAATAAGAAATACAAGGGAACTGTTGGTAACAATCAGAATAGACAATATATTTTCGAGAAGAAATAATGAGGAAAATCGGCTTGGCGAATTTATCACTCAAAAGGTATGATGAACGCAATTAGAACCAGGTACATTCTATTTATATATATATATATATATATAAAAGTTGACACTGAGTTCAGCACGTAGCTGCAACAATTTGTTTCATGCTTAAACGCAATCTTCAGGCCATCATATATATATATATATATATATATATATATATATATATATATATATATATAGTTTTAAAAACTAGGAAACCATTGATTTTAATATTAAAAGTCTCTAGAGCCCTTTCAGCCAACATCTCATCAGGAGACATATCTAACGTAAACAAATGGTTTAGACACTTTGCCGAAAAGTAACATTTCATGGTAGCCCACAAAAATATCAGCCAATGCAGGGCCAAGGGGACTGCCCATCTGGACCCCATCCACTTGACTATACATAATATTGTCAAAACTGAACTCCACCGGACTAGTACATAGTATCATGAGTTCTATAAATATATCCTTAGGAAAAGGAGGTGGAGCAATGTTACCTTCGTAAAAAAAAGTCTGCACAGATATCAATAGTTTCCCTCAATGGTACGTTGGTAAATAGACTGGACACATCAAAGGAACACATAAAATCAGTATCAGGGCAAGACTGTATGGCCTGTAGGCGTTCAACAAACGTGAACGAATCAGGTATACAATGCTTAGCAAAAAACTAGGTCTGCGTTTCCGTCTTTTCGCAAGGATGTATTGCCCTACATCAAATTGAGTAATTTAGTATATGAATTTAATTGCCAGTGTGCTGCTGGTTATGTGGGGCGTACAACCTTGCATTTGGAATCAGCACGTTCCTTCCAAAATACGACTTGGTAAGATAGATAGAATATGCTATCTTCCCGCCATGAATATGGAATCGGCTATTGCTCAACATTTAGTTGAGAATATAGCTTGTGCCAAGTTGTATAAAAAAGAGTGGTTTAGAATTATTCATACAGCTGATTCCAATAATCATTTGAAGATTTTGGAATCGGTCTGTATAGGATTTAGAAAACCTTCTCTCTGCCGGCAGAAAGAATTTATAAGGTCTCTAAATCTGTTGGGGATATTTTATTTTAACTGTCCCTCGCTATTTATTTACACGATAACCCTTCCCTCGTTACAAGTATATTTACTTGTTCGTTATTTTAGTGTGTTTCCCCTTTTTTTGCTCTTCAATATCGCTATTATTCATTTCGCTAATCCAACGATTGTCTCCTGATGAGATGTTGGCTGAAAGGGCTCTAGAGACTTTTAATATTAAAATCAATGGTTTCCTAGTTTTTAAAACTATTTATAAATTTTGTACCTCCAAACATTTGTTTATATATATATATATATATATATATATAGTCTTGTAACTTCGATAATATAATTTTCTATTTTCTATTTCAGATGGCTCACACGAAAACGATGGTCTTCATACCGACCTTCTCGGTGTCTGACAGTGTCAATGGAAGGGAATAAACTGAATCCAGTACATGTGCTTTGTATTACTGTATTACTTGTTCTTTTATTGTTCTCATTACCTTTTGGTAAGAGGTGACAAAATTTTAGGACCACCCTTTAGTTCAGATCATTAGTTTGTCACTAATGACACCCCTTCGATGTAAACCGAAGGGGTTAGAAGTGGCTGATAGTAAGATTATATACGGGGTGTGGTAATGTAATTTCCGGTGAAAACAACATTTACATATTTGGTCACAGCTTATCACACAAGACATGGTGACGCATCATTTTTTGACGCAAAAATGATGGTGTTCATACAAACCTTCTCGATGTGTGACAGCGTCAATGAAAGTGAATAAACTGAATCCAGTACATGTGCTTTGTATTACTGTATTACTTGTTCTTTTATTGTTCTCATTATTTTTTGGTAAGGTGTGACAAGAATTCCAGACCGCACGATAGAATTCTGTTTCTACGTCATTAGAAGAGCGATAGGTATTATTTTGCATCTAGCGAGCGATTTTAGACGCGCGTGTTTGCGCGCGCGCACACACACACATACAGGGTGTCCATAAAGATCGTGTGCACTTTTAAAAAAAATTATAACTTTATTTGTATTTGCGATAGAAATAATTTGTAAAAGGATTAGAAAGAAGTAAATCTATATTTTTTAAGGTTTTATTGAAATTTTATTTAAGTTTCCACATGTCCTCCATCATTAGCAATACAAAGGGTAATAGGATTTTGCAGTTCACGGAAAACATTTGCCAACTGATTTACATTACATGAGTTATTTTAGCTTTCAAATCTTCTAATGAACTAGGTTTGGTTGCATACACAATTGTTTTCACATGTCCCCACGAAAAAAATCTAATGGAGTCAAATCTGGCGAACGTGGAGGCCAATAAAATGGTCCACCCCTTCCGATCCATCTGTTAGGAAATTCCCGATTTAGAAACTCTCTAACACACAGAGCAAAGTGACAAGGAGCTCCATCTTGTTGAAACACTGTATTGTAGCATTTTTTACAGATTATTTATTTTTAAAATGCACACGAACGTTATGGACACCCTGCGTATATATTATTTTAAAAGTTATATTTAGTAGGTACACGTGTTTAACTAAATATTCTTGGTTTTTTTTAACAGTGAAATAAAATGAGATTAAAAATCTTAATACTGATAATGTACCTTCCAATGAAACTATATTCCCTTTTTAATCTTGGAAAAAGTAAACAGGTTGGTTTCCTGTCGAAATTTATATTTTCTTTCATATATATATATATATATATATATATATATAATAAATATGTTTGAATGAAGGATATATATATATATATATATATATATATATATATATATCCTTCATAATTATATAATCAAATTTCAAGTTTTTAGCTTCCGTTTTTGAAACATAGTAATTCCTGTGTAGCGAAGAAGCCATATTTTAAATCAGTTAATTTATAATATTTATGCTCTGTAAATTTACATTGAGCACTGTTTTGTAAAAATAAAAATATCAATAAGAACACCGGATTATATATCTTACGGTTTTCTCTTTTTTTTATTATTATAATATATATATATATATATATGCAACCTTCATTCAAACATATTTCATTGAATAATATAGACATGTTATGTCTACTTTTTTTCATAACAACCCTTCCAGTTCTCTAATCTGTTTCTTGATGTTAAGATGAAATTCATCAAGGTAGTCGCCGTAGTTTTTTATCTAGACAAGTACTTTCGATCTCCTCTGGGATCATCCTCAGGGGGAATTACAAAGACAAATTTATTGTAACTGTAATCGTTGTGATGTCAATTTAAAAACATATGTATATCCTGCATATATGTGGATAATAACCTCCTTCTCTCAGTTATGCTTTCAATAATTCTTGACTACTGATAATCCCTTTAAAATTAAACCGCTTTGCTGTAGGACTTATAGATTTGGAGTTAATCGAGCAGATCATTACTACTGTATAGTAAGTTCGATCTGCTCCGGTTGTTCCACATTTGTTGCCTTGTACTAGTGTAAATTAATAATGAGAAAAAAGGTTGGAGAATTTAACACTCACAAGGCAAGAGACGCAGAGGGAAATTTTGTGTGAACTGCTTGACAATTTTGGAGAAATAGATTGTTGAGTTGGCACAAAGAACGATGGTAAAGGAGCAAACATTGCTTAGGAAGATGTGGAGAGTGATAATTGCCCATCTGAAGAGTCATGGCTTATGAGAGACAGACATGCATACACTCTTTCTCTCTTTCTTTATCTGTCTCCTGCACGGTGTGAAACATAACATGCGCACTCACATATACGAAATAGCACACAATGCATGCAGATCACTCTTATGTAAGTGAACACACACATACAAACACACCCATACTAATCCTTTCTTACACACAGACGTTCTCCTTGATTTTGACGCGCGCGCGAGCTCTTCTATTCTCCCCTTGTTGCTCTGTTTCATTCTAAGACGCACGAGAACACGCATCCATGGGAACACCCGCACTTGCACATACATACATTCTCACGCACATTCTCAGATACTCACTCTTACTATCCCCTCTTTGTCTCTCGCATCCAGTCTTTTTCTCTTTTCTCTCACAAACGACTGCGCCTCATTTTTGTATTTATTGAATCTCAAGAACGCATATCTCGAAATTATTACAAAGTTCTGATGCTTTTAATCAATTCAATTTCATGTCTGAAATAATTTCCGTTATTTGGTGCATAACATGACAGATTATTCCTTAATTACGAGAAGCAAATCATCTCAGACTTGCATAGGCATCGTTTTTTAAAAAGAAGGATTGTCTCCCTGGGAAATAACTCCCTGAAGTCCAACAGAGTAGAATCAAGTTTTGTCAGTGATTTATCACCTCAGCTCCACACTTCTAAGTGTATGTGTCTGTGTTTTCGCTTCTGTGTTCTCACTATTGTTCAGTAAAACTTAAATAAGCCACAGAAGTGAGTAAAGATTAGAATAATGCGTGCTTCCCCTCCCAAGCACATTGTACTCCATTTATTACTAGTCAACATCAGTCCTGTACGAAGCTTAACGAAGATTTGGTTTAGAGATCTTCTATTTTCTGATGACGTAACCTTCATTGGTCACACGGAATCAGCTGTGACGAAAATCCTATGGAACTTGTGGGAGTTAGCTCCACCTTTAGTTCATTAACCCTTCAACAGGGGTCTCTCTCCCCTGGCTATAAATACTCGCTGACCCTTCGCCTCTTCCTCTTTTTCCCCCAGGCCTTTGGGCCGCACCTTGAGGTAAATCTTTTTCCTCAGGCTTCGGCCTTACCACTTCACAGATGTGAACGCTCACAGATACAGCGTTTCCCAAATGCTGGGAACACGCTAAGAACAATACACGTACGTACAAACACTCACCACAACACACACACACACATAATATTCACTACACACACTCTGTCCATGTAACTGTCCATGTAACTTGTAACCTTTCTTGTTATTAATACATATATTTGTTTACATATGTTTATCAGTCTTGTGTTTGTTTTTCCATGTCTTCTTTGGACTTAATTAAAGTCCAATTTTCTCATGTAGTTGGGCCGGCTAGCAGGAAATTTTAACCCACGTGTGTTTTACATACTCATCGCCGACACGGTCCTCTACAAACTTCAAATAATCTACGGATTATTATGATCTGAGAGCTGTTTGCTAATGATACAATCTTCGTTGTTTACACGGATTCAGCCCTGAAGAACATCCTATGAAACATAACGAAACATACGGAATATTATGGTCTGAGAGCTTCTGTAACTTTCATTGATTAAGCGAAATCAGCCCCGAAAAACATTAAATATAACTTAGTAAAACCTTCATAATGTTTTAATTTTGAAGTCAACCATAAAAAAGATTGTAATCACCTATCAGTTTGCACCATTACATAACGATAAACAAACCTTGATCTCCATAGACCAGACAGAGAAAAGCCTAAGTTTTCAACAATGCTGCATATTCTGTCCACGGTATTTTCAGCATATGTTTGTAGACCTGCTTTTTTTTTTCGTTCCAAGTCTCGTCTTCATCTCAGATGATAGTCCAACCACCATTATTATTGAGAAGATTAAGTATTACAGAGCAGTTAACTCCGCTATTCTTTGTTTCCAAGGAATTTTTATGTGTCTTAATACGTTGCTTGTTTTCTTAAAGGCATCTTCAACAATTCCCATGCGCTTTCGAATTTCTGTGTCATATTTTCCGTCTTCTGTTACCTAGAGAGTTAAATTTCTACCTGTGTCTGATTATGACGTCGATTAGAATAACTCGTGCATCCCCTCCCACACACATTGTACTCCATTTATTACTAGACAATATCAGTCCTGTACGAAGCTTAACGAACATCTGGTTAGAGACCTTCTATTTTCTGATGACGTAACCTTCATTGATCACACGGAATCAGCTGTGACGAACATCCTATGGAACTTCAAAGAATCTACGGATTATTATGAGCTGTTTGCTAATGTTACAATCTTCGTTGTTTACACGGATTCAGCGCGGAAGAACATCTTATGAAAGATAACGAAACATACGAAATATTATGGTCTGAGAGCTTCTGTTTGCTGATGATGCAACCTTCATTGATCACACGGAATCAACCCCGAAGACATTTCTACTGTCTCATTCTGATGTCGCCATAACGTAGCTAGCATCTTGTGTTGTCTCTTTTGTTGACAACCATGCATTCTTTCTTTATAGTGTTCATCATCATCTTGCGGCCTCAGCCGAGATTGAACTCACCAATACTTTGATTGGTGTAGTTCATAATCTTGTCAAATAGCTGAATTCTTGATGCTTCTCTAGGGCTATCAAGGGTGTTTTTATCGTGAGATCAACACTAAATGGATTGAAGGCTCAGAGAGACTCCATTCACCCTCCTCTAAGTGCAGGTTTGAATTCAGAGTTTTCCTTCTCCTAGACCAGTTGCCATCCAAGGCTATAGAACCCAGTCTGTCCTGCTATTTACCCATAGCTGGAGGGAGAAGAAAGAGGATTCATATCTTTTCCAAGGGTGTTAGCACGTAAGTGAATGTAATGGATTCGACTGGAATTCGAACTCGGCTCTCCGATTCCTCAATCCGATTCCTTAATCACCCTTTCTTCTTGCTTTCCTTTTCTACCTTCTTAGATTGTTTTTTCAAGTTTCGTTGGTGCCTGCCACCAACACAGATTTATATGTTAGTAAGACTAGAAAAAGCTTGAATATTGAGAAGACTGCTCGCGTCTTGACGGGATAAATTGTCACTTTTAATACTCAGTGTAACTCACTAGTCACTTCTGGTGTGAATGTTCATTGCGTCTTCCTGAAAACTCCTTGAAGATCATGAAGTGATACTGCCATTTCAGATACAAGGGAATATTTACTGTAGGTACTTCCACATTTTCGCTTAAAGAAGAGAATACCATGATGAATAAAGGGCCCAAAAATTGATAAAAAAAGTTTTACCGTCAAAATATTTATGTTGTTATTAAGAGGAAAAACAAAAATATTTTTTATTATTTTCTTAAAAATTTTTAATCCTTTTTTATCCCACTTCTATCTTCCATTCGTTCTTGTTTTATTTTATCACTGAAACCAAGTAGTGTCTTTTTCCCCACTTTCCACACGGATTATCCCATTATGTATGCGGTATTGACAGGAGGTAAGGGTCGTGCGAACTAATAAGGGAGGGACGAGCACAATTATAATAGAATTATTGTTCTCATCATTGTTGTTATCACTGACAGACGGGAAATGTAACTCGACTCTTGTATTAACGATTACGAGCCATTATCCATTGCATCTCACGCACATCTAATCTCCTCCCGTCCCATTTAGATACTTGCCAGATTCGACGTTGCTTAACTCCCGCGATCGTACAAGAACCGCTGTTTCAACCTGAATTGGGCGTAAGCTGTACTTAATAAGTAATTCTCATCCCATAAGCTCAGAGAGAGAAATTAATAGCGCCT
Source organism: Acanthosepion pharaonis (assembly GCA_903632075.3). Classification (NCBI taxonomy): domain Eukaryota; kingdom Metazoa; phylum Mollusca; class Cephalopoda; order Sepiida; family Sepiidae; genus Acanthosepion; species Acanthosepion pharaonis. The sequence goes on along the minus strand of CAHIKZ030000719.1, from coordinate 737,932 downwards.
AATAGATAAATGTAAAGTTGGTGAATTCAAAAAAAAAAAAAAAACGTTCGAAATTTTGGTTGAATTTTTTTTTTTTGCATCAGCGGTTGGGCCAAAGATCACTAGGTGAATTTTAGTGTCTTTTATGCGGTAAAAAAGCAAAAAACAAAACAAATCAACAACAAAAAAAAACACTGATTTAGAAATTTGCAAAAATCAAATAATTCTTAGATTTTAATGAAATTTTCGGAACTTATTCACAAATGAATTAAATTATTTTTAAATTTTTTATTTTGGAAAATTTTGGTAGAAATATTCTTTTATTTACATCTCTTTCCCCACTTAATTTTTCGAAATATCAGCCTCTTCATATTTATATTAATTAAAAGCAGGAATCCTTGGAGAATTTAAATCATCAATTTACAGCATCAGATTATTCGTTGAACCATTGAGGGTGCATAATGAAGTAAATTAATTTAAATTTAACGATAATAAAAAAAAAATTCCTAACTAATAAATAGACATACGACTTGGTAGAAATAGTTCTGATTTTTGAAATACAGCATATTTACCAGGGTTAGTGGACGGTCAAGTAAGAAATGGTAAAAGGAACAAGTTGAAGCGAAGACTTTTCGTTGGTCTTTGAACTGACAAATCGGGAATTAACAAGGTGTGATTTCCGGGTATTCAAAGGAGCTTTTGAGGTTTTTGTATTAGTTGTGAGCAGATGGTAAAAAAAGAAAGAAAGAAAAACGTTCTCTCATTGATTTTGCCCTATTCCCCGTCTCTGACAAGAGGTCAGAAACATTTTCCTGTTGGAGTCAATAACGCTTTATGTCATTTTTTTTATTTATTACGTGCAGCTCTTCCATTTTCTGAAAAGATGACTTTTAATGTTCAGTGAGAAATCAAGTCGGTTCGGGGTATTGTCCTGAAGACAACCGAGGTGGCCTATTGTGAAGCGACGACCCTAGTTCAACCAAAGCAGAGAGCAAACTTCAGGATAAGTTGTGACAATGATACAGTTTGCCCGAAGCCCCAAATGAACTACGTCCAGAGCTAAAGAACTGAAACACTTATCGACTCACAGCTGGGTACAAATGTGAAATCATGCCTTCTCCAAGTCTATAAGTTCAAATTGTAGTCCCACTGCTCCAACCAGAACCTGAACACTGTTTGCTGTTTCTAGTTTTTGTCCCAGAAACTGCTTTTTCTACACAGAACAATAACATCTACCAGAAAGAAACGTGAAATTTTCACTGATATTCTATTTAAATTTTCTGATGAATCTTAATTCTTAACTCTTGAATCAATGATTGAGTAAGCTCATGGAGATTTCTACGACAATAAAATCAGCAGAAATTTCCCTATCGCATCGTTAAATATTTAAGCTTATTGCAATAACAATAATAAATATAAATGCTGGTCGTTATTTTAAGAAGTGGGTACAAATGAAACGACATGACACGGCAATACAATATCTGGAGAAATTGCCCTATCCCATCATTAAATATTTGAGCTTAACAACTTTAACAAAATATTGCAATGACAATTGTGACGTCACCCTGGTCACTCCCGTGCTATCCTCTGACGATCTAACCTTTGGCTGATTTAGAGGTAAATCTGGTTAGATTCGGCATCAGCTTTGTCGTTCCCAGCTCGCCTCCAACGTCTGGTTACCGAAGTAACTGCTTTGATTTCTAGTCTAACCTAACCACGTTGTGATTTGATCCCAGGTAGTCGAAATCAATGAGTCGTCGGGCTGTAGTGCAAGCCGAATTCGAGCAAAGGTGACACTGCACAAGTATATGTAAAAGAAAATAAAGTAACAACTCAAAAGATTCAAATGTGTTAAAAAAAGAATAACAAGTATCTTTATATCTGGTTGCTGAATACAGGACTGCAGCTTTCTCCCAAACCACTTCTATGGATACGTGACACTTTGCGTTTGTTAGGCGAGTCTTAATATCTTATGTTGTTTTTCAATAACCTGGTTTTTGGTATCTTCAGGCGATATTCATAAAACTTGTTTTGGTGGTGTGAGTCTAAGTCGTTCTTCAAAAAATTTTGTTTCTGGTTAGAAGTCTAAGTCGGGATGCGTGGAAATCTTTCAGTCAGCTCCTGCGAGGCTGTTCTCCGAGGTCACAGCTCAACTCTGTGACTCCAACTGTCACCAACTGTGTTGTGACTGCCCAACTGTGTCTGTCCAACTCTGCCTTTGCTCTGGGGACGTTCGTTTATATGGACGCCGACCAAAACCGGGTGGGGGCCTGTCGTGGTTTGTGTTCCTCGATAACTCCAAATTCGCAATAAGGATTTTCTTTGTTTTCGACAGGAAAATTTATCACTTCCCATTTTTGGAAGTCAATTACTTTCTGTTTTAGAGGGGTTCTTAAGGGAATTGTCCTCCCAAATTCTTCCTTTCTCATATTGGTATCTCACACCAATCCCCCCAGAGGGCGTCAACAGGTTTCCCTTCTTTCTCATATTGGTATCTCACAGCAATCCCCTCAGAGGCGTCAACAGGTTTCCCTTCTTTCTCATATTTGTATCTAACACCAATCCCCTCAGAGGGCGTCAACAGTTTTCCCTTCTTTCTCATATTGGTATCTCACACCAATCTCCTCAGAAGGCGTCAACAGGTTTCCCTTCTTTCTCATATTGGTATCTCACACCAATCCCCTCAGAAGGCGTCAACAGGTTTCCCTTCTTTCTCATATGTTTACCTTCGCCCATCGCTCACGCCACCATTCAGCCAATGAACGCTCGGCAGTGTGGGTGTGGCTAGACTGGCCTCAGTTTACAATTATCGCTCAAAGAAAAAAATTATCATCCTTTTACTTTTCTTTCTTTTCCACCGACTAGAACCCCCACGAATCGTACTGTGGACATTAAATATTTATGTTAACTTGATGTCATCTGGGATTCATCAACGGGATTTTTGCCAAGTTATTATCTGGGTGGTCAACTGAATCTCTTTGTCTTCCTCAACATCATCACATTCTGTCGCCAACAGTCTGTCCAGGTAACAAACTTTTATCATGCCAAGTTCTGGACATAACACAGGTGGTTCTCCTTCCAAAACCAAATGATATCACCGAAAGATAGTTAATGGCTTATTCTTTTTCTCTTCTTCCTTCCTTTTTCTTTGGGGTGGTCTCACCTAATTCTTTCTCGGTCGCATGCTTGACCCAATTTTCGATTATCTTCTAGCATTCTGCTTTGTAAGCCTCTTGATCAATTTGAAACTTTCATTATTGCCATGGGCAGATTGCTATCTGCCTTTCCTCGCCGCGTCATGGCGTAAATTAATTCTGACAGATCCGAGATCTTACGAATTTTGTATCTTTTGCGAAAAAATACTTTTCTTCGCAAATGAAAATAAAATCTTTACCCATTTTCCTTTTGTTAAAAAATTAACATCGCTCAGCATGTCTTTCGTCATAGCTTCTTCTCGCCTTAAGTATTTCTCGCTTTTAATTTCCATGCTTAATTAGTTAGCCAAAAGCTAAATAGTGTCACACAATCCTAAATATGAATGCTGGTCGTTCTTTTAAGAAGTGGGTACAAAGGAAACGACATGACACAGCAATACAATATCTGGAGAAATTGCCCTATCCCATCATTAAATATTTGAGCTTAATAACTTTAACAAACTACTGCAATAACAATAATAAATATGAATGCTGGTCTTTATTTTAAGAAGTGGGTACAAATGAAACGACATGACACAGCAATTAAATATCTGGAGAAATTGCCCTATCCCATCGTTAGATATTTGAGCTTAACAACTTTAACAAAATATTGCAATAACCGTCATTAATATGAATGCTAGTCGCTATTTTATGAAGTATGAGGGTACAATTGAAAAGATTTGAAATTGATATCGTTTTCCATTTAATTGAAACTGCCATTAAACTCTTCTATCTGCCCTTCTTTCTTTTCTTTTCTTTTCTTTACTTTTTTTTCTTTCTCGTTTTCATTTTCCCATTGGAGACAAGTAGTGACTTTTCCCTTCTTTCCACGTAATCAAAACGGAATAGTCCATTATTTAAGAGCTATTGGCTGGAGATATTAAACACTTTTAACTTTTCTTATTTCTTTAATTTCTTTATAGCCAAACCCTCGTCTTACGAACGTTTCTCTTCATAATAATTTTAAAATAATTCATCAGACGATTTTATTTAATTTAATTTATGGTAATTTGATTTTTGATGATTGCCTTACTCGGTTTACGTCGTTCAGCATTTTGAAAATGATGGTTTTATCGCGGTCACCACCAAGTTTGGCATTTTTGGCTGAGATCAAAGTGTAGCATCTGTTCTCATAAGTTTAATCTGATTCTCTCTCTCCACTTCTATCTTCCATTCGTTCTTGTTTTATTTTATCACTGAAACCAAGTAGTGTCTTTTCCCCCACTTTCCACACGGATTATCCCATTATGTATGCGGTATTGACAGGAGGTAAGGGTCGTGCGAACTAATAAGAGAGGGACAAGCACAATTATAATAGAATTATTGTCCTCATCATTGTTGTTATCAGTGGCATAACGAACTCAATGGGAAATGGAACTCGACTCTTGGAGTAACGATTACGAGCCATTATCCATTGCATCTCACGCACATCTAATCTCCTTCCGCCCCATTTACATACTTACCAAGTGTTGAATATGAAAGCCTTTAAAACTCTTTAATCTACATTCAAATCCATCACTTGATAAGTCACCAGAAGCGTTGAAACAAAATTGTTATTTTTGTAGTGATTTTATAAGATGTTTATGTTATAATTTTCGAATAAATTATATTTGCCCTACTCTGTAATGAGCACTCTTTTTAAGAATAGTATTTTTTGGTTATTGGAATTTATTCTGTGTACTTAGGTATATATATATATATATATATATATATATATATATATATATATATATATATATATATATATATTTTTTTGGGCAACAGATCATTATTTACTCATATAAATATATATATGTTAAATATAACAGAAAATGAATGTCGATTATATCTGATCATGAGCCGTTCTAATTTTCGAATATTTGCTTTAATTTCCGGTGAAAATAAAGACAAAAATTTCCAACATTTGGATATTTTTTTTTATCAAGTTCTTCCTGAGCTTTCCTTGACGGTGGATATCTTTGTGTCATGTCTGACTCTGAGGATGGCGTATGTTAGCCGAAAGCTTAGGACCAACTTAATAAAAAAAATCCAAATTTTGGACAATTTTTGTGATACGATCCCCTCCGGCATGGACATATATAATTCTTGAAAAAGAATTAAGCATAAACAAAAAAACTCTAACCATTTTTTTTCACGCTTCACAAACACATTTGTTTTATCAAAGAACAGAATTCCTGAGAATCGTTTGTCCGTTCTTGGTCACTAGCATCCGTGACCCAAGGTCAACTCCTCAGACGTCAACAGGGGAGACTGACCCTTCTCCACCTAGATCAGCAGTTACCACCTCTGCAGTCCAATATTCCTGGGGAGAGCAAAATTCCTTGCCTGTTCACTTGAGACTACACAAAATTTACACAGAAAAAAAAAGAATACTGATCCAAAAATGACACAATACATGCCAAAAAGCTCTACGCCACAGCGTCAATCAAATCCATAAATGACCCACGTTCTTGCCACCTAAATTTTACACTTTAAATATACTATGATCCACACTTATTTCCTGATCCCACACACACGGTCCATTATTATCCTATTCATTCAACCATTTAATTACTTTTGTTATTTGCGTATTACCAGATTTACTTGAATAAATCTTCACAAATCCGTGGGTACAAGAGTTCCATTAGCTTAGTCGCATCCCAAAAACCACTTGACCAATACCTTTTGGTCGTCAGGGCCCTTCATTGACCCCAGGGTATCTTGGGGTTATATCTACTCGATACTGAATAATTCATCTTGCAAATCACCCTCTCTACCGCTCCCATTATTTTTTTTTTTACCTATATAGCCAAGTGTGACAACTTCCGCCCAGGACACAGACCAAAACACATTCAGAAACCCAAATCTATGCAGGCCGACTCTACTTATGCCCACAATTATTTACCTTAATTTTTCCACAAATATTAACTCACAAAATTTACTAATTAACAACTTAATTCTTCAAGCAGTGAAGACAAAAAAGGGTACGCACACGGCTCTTAAAATAAAAAAAAAATACTCGCAGTTATGAAAAAAAAACAATCATTTGTCAGTTAATTATAATTAACAAAATAATTCTAAACTTAAAACATTTGAATGCACGCGAAACCATAGTCACAAAAATATTCAACTCACTAACAGTTCACAGATATCACAGTGGGAATGCCCCATTACGAAATACCGTCAGTTGTTCCTTTTCAAAATCAGTTTTCATTGCGTTATGGACTCGAATTCAGGCTTCCACGTGCCCCATCGTCGGACTTCCTCAAAGGTCAACATCAAGAAAATTTATTTACTGATGAAATTTCATTCTCCAGAAAACCTTCTTTTAAAAGCAAAATTTTAGCGGTCAGATTTTTTTCCACAACAAAATAAAAAAAGAAATGATTCCTACACATACTACATTTGAATGCATACAAAAACATTAACGCGTGCCAATGAAAATCAAAAGCAGATTTTCGCACATGGTTTTAACTTTTGCAAAAAAAGACGAAACAAAACAAAATCACTCTCTTATTAAAAAATTTCATCAAAATTAACATTGTCGCATCAGCGTGTATACACGAGTGTGGGTGTGCATTGTCTTTGGCTTCTCATTTTTCTAATCTATTCGCTCTCTCTTTTTTCTGTTCATCAAACCTTGCGTGTTTACTGTTTTTTCCCCGTTTTTTTCTCGTTATTTTTTCATCATTACTTTCTATTTTTGTTTGTTGAAGATGCGTATGTGTGTGAGTCAGTAGCTGCCCGAGGCCGCGTCCTCCCATTGCAACAGAGGGAGCGATCAGTGCTCGCACCGAGGCCAGCGCAACCGACGGTTGCGTGGGCTAAGTGGAATTTTTCTTCCTGTCCCGGGCGTACGCGCTCGGGTCCCCATCTAAAACTAGGCCTTCTGTCACATCTCGTCGAAGTGATGAGGCAGTAACAAATATGGTTGCGAAAATCCTATTGTTTTTATTCGTTCGTGTTACCTTATCGTTTGAAATTTGGTTCCCACCTATACTTTCTTTAATCTTTGGTCTACGATATGCTAAAAGGTCGGGTTCCTCAATCAATGTTTTTAATTCTGGTTTGAGATGTAGTATTTCCCAGTGATTTTTGATTATCTGAGATAGTGGAGGTAGAGCAGTATTAAAAGTGGTTACGTTTAAGTGATTCGTCTGGAATAATTTTTAATTTTATACTTTAGGTTGTCTTCTCTAGCAGTGTAAATGGCTTTATTTATTTGTTCCCTGATTACGTGTTGTTTATAGTCACGTATTGGGAATTGTTGCTCGAGATTTTTAGTGTATTTAGTTAGTTCTTCATTGTTGGAAGATATCCTTCCGAGTCTAAGTGCTTGTGAATAGGCAAAGTTCTCCTTGAGGTGTTTATGGGTGGAAAGACTTAAAGTATAGATAGTTTTGGGTGTCGGTGATTTTATTGTGTAGTGTCGATTGTAGTTTTCTGTTTTTATCGATGTAGATTTGGGTGTCTAGAAATATTATCGATCGTATTGATTTTTCATGGTCGAACTTAATGGAGTCGTGTACTGTGTTTAGGGCCATAAGGAATTCAGCATTCTCTCTCTCTCTTTCTCTCTCTCTCTCTCTCTCTATATATATATATATATATATATATATATATATATATATATGGAGAGGGGATTGATGCAACTTACATGTTTTATGTTATATTTTGCACCTCGACTATATATGAATACAAGGCCCGATGATTGCTCAAAGCGTGAAACTAATATAGCGTGTTGGTTTTTCTGACCACAATTTTTAAATTTTATCTATCTATCTATCTATCTATCTATCTCTGGATAGATCATGCTGCACTTTTTTTACTCATTTCACCAGAAGTAAGGCAGTAAAGCCACTAAGACACAAGGGGTTACTTAGAAAAGAGAAAATATTATTAAGGAGCGAGAACAATAGAAGAGTAATCAAGAAAAAGACAGTAGATCTGTATTGAAATTGCATTTAATATTTTGAAGATCGATGTTTGCTGGTAAGCATGGAGCCAAAAGACAGTTCCACAAGAGAGAAGTGCGAGAAAGTAAACTGTTAGCAGAGAACTTACAGCTGCATCTAGCCAATTCAATGTGAATTGATGAGACCTTACTGCCAATCTATTAATGCACTTAAATTCATATATTTAGGTACCATAGCGAAGAGTTTATCAATTACCATGAAAGTATTTATAGAAAAGGCAAAGTAGGGAAACATTACGGCGGTGGGAAAGTAACAGGTGCTGAGACGCCAGGTCAGGTACGAAATCAATATTAATAATAAAATCCACGGTGTTTTAGTTGACGCCAACAGACAGAATTTTTTTTATCACTTCTATTTGTTAAAACCCACAAATGGAAACTCGTGTTTCCTCAACTACGAAACAACAGATACAATATAACCGTTGTATCAAAAAAACAAAAAAACAAAAAAACATGATTTACGGAACAAAAATAACCGCTGCATTGCACACATTATTCTTTAAAGAATTAACCAACATTAAGCAAACACTTATCAATAATAACTTCTTTAAATTTGTCGTTGAGAAATAAATAAAATTAGCGTTAACGAAATTTAGGAAAACTAACACTATACAACAGCTGAATATAAAAATAAATAAACACGCCATATATTTGTCTATATTTCTGAGATGAGGTATTATGTACACTATTTACATTATTCGGACTATTGTCCTCATCTTTGTCACCATATTTATTACAACATTTCGGTCCTTCAGTATCTGTCTATATTTCTGTGATGAGGTATTATGTAAACTATTTACATTATTCGGACTATTGTCCTCATCTTTGTCGCCATATTTATTACAACGTTTTGGCCATTCAGTATCTGTCTATATTTCTGATATGAGGTATTATGTACACTATTTACATTATTCGGACTATTGTCCCCATTTCTGTCGCCATATTTATTACAACGTTTCGACTGTTGTACACTCCAGCCTTCTTCAGGTAGTTGGAATGTCAAACTGAACACTTTATTTCTTTTTATTTTAATTCCGAAATAAAGTGACCGGAATAAAAGGTTCAGTTCGACATTCCAACTACCTGAAGAAGGCCACAACATACAACGGCCGAAACGTTGTAATAAATATGGCGACAAAGACGAGGACAATAGTCCGAATAATGTAAATAGTGCACCATATATTATATCGCAACTAGATGAATCCTACTTGTAAACCTGATTGAAATTCATTTAAATATATAATGCGCCGGTACATATGACTTAATGATTCTAAGATACAGTTTAGATTAATAATTCCCAACGTGGGGCGCATGCCCCACCAGTTCAACTACTTCTGCAAGAAATTTGTTATTACCATTTCCATCTTCATATTTAGTTGAATGTGTCTTTAGTGTTGCAAATGATTTGTTATTGAAGAAAAGAAATTGACTGGATATCATTAAACGAGAAGACTTGAGGCTTAAGCTGACTAAATTGGTATCCAATATAAAATCTATCTGTAGTAGGCATGACGCACAAGGATGTCACTAACCGTAATTTTGTAATGAGCTCAAATTTCATTTTGCATTATTATTTCATGATTAAAATGACCAAATTATATTACAGAATAAGATTTCATTCAAATATTTCATATTTCTACCTTTCAATTCTCTATCATATGTTTTGAAACTATAGATATTTAACTGTCTTTTTTTTTTAATTTGTCTCTTTCATGGATACCATGGTCTTTGGAGGCTTGTTTACAGACCAAGTTAATGACATTTTAAGCATCCTTCGTGTGAATTGCAGTAAAAATTTGAATATGTAAGAATTAAATATTACAGGTGGGGACACCAGAATTTTAGAAATACCAAAGTGGGGCGTGGCCCAAAATCGGTTGGTAACCGCTGGCTTAGATATATCATGTACTATAAATTTCTAACCATCTAATCCAGTTATTAACCAAAACATAGGACCTTAAAAATCTACCCTATGTAAAAATAATATTGTTCATGAAATCCCATGCGCTCTGAGAGACTGCACCTCCAGTATGAGGTATCAAAAAACAGCCTTCAATTCATACATCGGGCGCACGTATCCTCCACTCTCTCTCGTAGGTTGACTTGTTACCCATCGAAACTCGTTCAGTACATCACGAACAACCAACATTAGACAAACATCAGAATACTATACAGCAGCGGTCGCCAACGGTTTTGTGCCAAGGACCGGGTCTCATGCAAGGCAGTTTTTTTACGGCCCGCGGGTGGGAGACGATGTCGGTTACACGAATAACAAAACACAATGAACAAAAGCGGGGCAGACAATAACATGGAGAAAAATGTTTCTGTTCTTTCTGTGAGGCCCGATAGCAAATAATCCACGGCCCGGTACCTCATGATCTACGGTACCAGTCCGCCCCCCGGGGGTTAGGGAGCACTGCCTTACAGTATCCAATGCAAGGAAAGAATCAAAACCAGAGAAGTTATCGTTATATAAAACAAACAACTCACATTAACAAGAATAATTGTATTGTCAAATAATCGTCCTGTAATGCCGTATCCCTGAAGCTTACGAAGAAGGCCGGCATGTCAAACCCTAACAAACGCTTTAGAGATATTTAGAGCCACGGCTCAAGCTTCTCCGGTATTGTGAAGTGCTTGGTATACAAATTAAGTTATGGCTGTAAGCGCATCAGCAGTAGATCGGGCAAAGCGGAAACCATATTGCTTGTCGGAGAGAATATTATGGGAAGTAAGGTGCTTAACCAGTTCGGCGTTGATTAAAGACTCGAAGACTTTACTGAAGAATGGTAATAGACTCATTGGACGGTAGTTATATCGGGCAGAAAGGGTTTACAGAATTCTTAAAGACAGTCGCAACATGATGACTTCCTACAAGCTGGAAAGCAAGAGTCGGTGAGGCAGTATTGTATTCTTTGGTGAGGACAGGAGTTAGTTCAGGAACACATTTCTTCTGGCCAATGACCGGTATTCCATCCCCACAACTAGCCTTATGGGAATCTAATTTAGAGACGATGTCCGATATCATCGTTGGAATTATGTGCATCTCACTAAGTAGAGCCTCAGTTTTTGAGGGAAAATCGGGTGTGGGTACATCAGATGAGTCTAACGTTGAATTGCATAAGAATTTCCCAGCAAAGCATTCAGACTCCAACTGAGGAAGTCAGGACCTCAAATTGGTTGAATAATAGACGTATTGTAGATTTGCTGTTGTTCAGCACGCTTTGCAGAGCCAACAATATATATATATATATATATATATATATATATATATATATATATATATATATATATGTGTGTGTGTGCGTGCGTGTGTGTATGTGTGTCTCTGTGTGTGACTATCTGTGTCTGTGTGTGTTTGTGTGTGCATGTGTGTAGTAAAAATATAGTTTTAACGTAGGCTATGTTGAGGGGTTAAAGTGCTCAATATCAGGAATAGAGCATATGTGAATATAAAGTGGACATTGGAGCCAATACCCAGTGGCGACCGTCTGTTTTATGGCTTGGAGATTGCGTTTAAGCATTAAACAGTCGCCGCTGGCTATTGCTATTGCATATATATATATATATATATATATATATATATATATATATATATATATATATATATATATATATATATATATATATATATATATATATATATGCATGCGTCTGTGTGGAGAGACAGAAAGAATGAGGGAGTGAAGTTGTAAAAGTAAATAGATATTTGTATAATTTATTTTATCTAATAATTTATAATCCTAGATCAGCCTTCAATTTTGTCATTTTAAACGTTTCAATTATAGCAATTATTTAATGCATTTTTGAGAGAGCAATTGATAAGTTGAAAGAGGCTCGAACGAGCTGAGAGTGACACAAGAAAAAATAGAGAAAGAAATAATAATAATAACAACAATAATGATAGTAATAATAATAAAACACGCCTTTGTGACATTCAAAATCCGACCTAAAACTCACTGACCTCAATTTTCATTGTTGGCGAATTAGCTTTGAAATTTCATTAAAATGAACTTTATTGATTAAAAAAGTTAGAAGAGTTCTTTCAGTGCAGTGACATTTTTAAAAATTGAATCGTTTTTCTCTTCTTTCTCATAGTTTTCTTTTTTTTTACCTTCCAATTTGTCAGACAGAAAACGTTTTCAACTGCATCAATCCATGTGAAGTAATTAAGCAGCCATTTCTCTGGTGGGATTGTCGCAAATAAAGCTCTTCAATGAAGGGAAACTACATTTTCTTGTGCGCCTCGCCGTAGAATAATGTTTAACGAGTTAGTCTGGTTGCCCCGTGCCTATGACAAACTAATTTAAGTTTAATAAATACAACTATATAAAATGAGATTGGTTTAACTAATAGGTAATTAGCATAAATAGAGCTATAACAGTCGCTCACGGGCAACTTTGATTCAGTGTACGTAGAATACCCATGACTGCTAAGTTTATTCATCGTAACTATATACTTCTTTTAAGTTCCTTTAGATATTATTTACCTTGTCGGTGAAGCCTAGAATACCATCCTGGGTATGACGATAAACTACATCCGCTTCCTGGGTAAGACGATAAACTACATCCAACAGCAAGGCTTCTAATCAGGAGGTTTTCAGGAGTGTGGAACCATCTTTTAATTCCTGATGTTTTCAGCTCCAACCTGACCCGGGGTGGTAGCACCGGTTAGGGTCCCACCTATGGGAAAATTGTTAAGCCAACCAAAAAAAAAAAAAAAAATATTACCAGCAAAGGAGAATTCTTATGAGAAATAGAAAGAAAAATGAATGAAAAAATCCAACCAGTAATAGATTTTTGTAAATAAAATATTACCAACAATGAAAATTTTGTCGGCATTAAATAACCCTTTGAGGTTGATATGCCGTAAACCAAACCAAACTAAAACAAACCTAGAATGTGCCGAATTCCTCACGCACAAATGTAATGATCCGACCAAAAAGTGGCCACCCTCCGTATAGATACTTGCAGACCCGGGTATAAACCAGATCAGTTTCTAGCTGTTTATCTCTATAGTAAAACGGACCTATTTCGATATTGTCTAGTCAAATGTATATTTAGCTAGAAGTAACTTGCTGTTTATCTCGTGCCTAGCACGACATTGTCTAGTCAAGCATGTATTTAGCTAGAAGAGACTTGAAGTAAAAGAAATGTGATTGTAGAGAAGAAAATAAAAAGAGCCAGTTGAAATTCCTAAGGCACATAATGAGGAAAGATAGCTTAGAAAATTTGATGCTCACGAGACCGATTGAAGGCAAAGGGAACAGAGGAAAACAACATGCAACCTACATAGCTAGCTTGAATAAAGGGATGAGAGAACACGGAGAGGAGATGACAAAAAGACAAAATTTATTAAGAGCTACAAAGGACATGAAAAGGTGGAGAGCCACGAAGGCCAACGCCATGAAAAGAGACGGCACATAAAAAAAGATCGTGGTCAAGAAGAAGAAAATGAAAAAAAAAGAAAAAAAAGATTAAGCTATTAATTAATTCAATAGTCATCTGTTTTTTAAAATGGCACCTTTCTTTCTCATATAGGAAGAGGAATTAAGAAGACAGACAGTAACGATTGACATTGAATTTCAATTTTTGAAGATTAAGCTTGACTGGAAAGCAAGAAACCGGAAGAGAGTTTCACACATGAGACATTCGAGAAAAGAAACTGTTAGCATAGTACTTACGATAACATCTAGCCATTTCAACAGTAAAATGATGAGATCTAACTGCCAATCTAGTAATGCGCTTAAATTCATTGAGTCTAGGTACCATCGTTGCCATGAAATTATTTTTTGAAAAGGCATAAGCGAGTAACTAAAGCTGAGATGCCAGGTCTGGAGCAATGATATTGGAAAGTCTTCTATTTTATCAAGGATGTCTAAATATATAACAGGAGCACCAGACCATATGTGGCAGCATATATATATATATATATATATATATATATATATATATATATATATATATATATATATATATATATATATATATATATATATATATATATATATATATATATATATATATATATATATATATATATATATATATATATATATATATATATATATATATATATATATATATAGGCACGGAGGAGTAATGGATAGCGGCTCGGATTGAGGAATCGGAGAGCCGAGTTCGAATTCAGTCGAATTTATTACATTCACTTACGTGCTAATACCCTTGGGAAACGTGTGAATCCTCTTCTACCTCCAGCTATGGGTAAATAGCAGGACAGACTGGGTTCTATAGCCTTGGATGGCAACTGGACTAGGAGAAGGACAACACTGAATTCAAAACCTGCGCAGGGTCGTTTGGGAACCTTGTGGCATTCGGTGCACCAGGTCTCTGTATTCGTCCCTTCAAAAAGTGTGCATGGTCCTAAACGAAACCTTCACCACTATAATCAAATCTCATGTGCTGTTGTCGGGCTGTTGGTTTCCTGGGAACTGATCTGCTTAACCCTCATACGTCGAATTCGATTGGAGAGTCGAATATATATATATATATATATATATATATATATATATAGCTACGTAGGTTAAATATTATATATATATATATATATATATATTTGTTTTAATTTAAATGTATGACCTTTATATATGCTTGAAGAAAGTTCTAGAAATGACCTCAATTATATGGATGCATCTAAATTTAAATTAGAATCGTGTTCTGTCTAAAGAATGTCAACATTAAATTTATAGAAATGTTTCTCAGATAGAACTGATATCATTAACATTCCTGATGATGACTATTTATCGTGTAGCTGACATCTTCTCAGATGATGTTTCCCACCCCTTCCAAAGACTGGTAATGAGGTCGAATATTCATCAACCGTTATAGAGCTTCCTTAGTGTGGACGGTCAACCTTATCTTGGGTACTATTATATACTTCAGATTATTATTAAATCTCTAACATCATTATCAATCTTAATGAACTAGGTACCCCAAAAATTTTCCTAAAAAAAAACATGAAAAGCGCCCCAAACCTGATAAAAACAATGTTTTATCTTTTATGTTATTATTTGATGTAATGAATATGCATTCACCTGGGTTCCCCTCACAGTAATATGATTGGCTGGTGTCAGCCATAAATACAGACTGATGTGGAGGTACATGGACTACGCCTATTACCTACGCCTATTGCCTACCACTACGACGAGGACCAGTCCATTACAGTTACCTGCTAGATTGTCCTACCCGGTTACAGTAGTCAACAACCACTTTGCAACTTCGAACAAATATATCCCTTTCCGGGATATATCATTATTAAGACGTGAGACCAAAGTATTTTTGATTATTTTATGAAGTTTTTTTTATCCTTTCTAGCATGTTCGAAATTTTGGTTAAAAACCTTGTTTTTCTTGCGTCAGATGGTGGATAAAAGATTAGTATTGGGACATTTATTAACGTCATTTTTACGGTGAAAAACATTGTTTTTTAAATTTTTGCAAAAATCAAATAATTGTCGGATGTTAATAAAAGTTTTAGGAGTTATTCACAAATTCAAAAAAAAAATAAAAAATTGAAAATTTATTTCTAGAAAAACAAAGTAATTATTTTAGCACTGTTACCCACATAATTTTTATATCTGTTACCCCCCCCCCACATAATTGTATGAAAATTAAAGAAAATAAAATTCCATTCTCTTAATATTTATCTTAGTAAAAAAACAGGATGCTTTGGAGAAGTTAAATAATCAACTGATTTTTTTTTTTCAAGTAGAAACATCATTTAGCGAAAGTCTGCGTTGGATTGTAAAATAAAAAAATGCAATAAAGCCGAGACTTTATTTAATTAGAAATTTTTTTAATTGCTTTTATAAATAATATATATTAAGGCATCTGTTGTGTTAAAAAAAAGATGTTTTCAATGCATAATGAATTTTTACAAGAATTATTTCCATTTATTCTAATTTTAATTAGGAAATTTTATTAAGTTTAATTTTATTTTAATTCTATATTATTTTCTGATGATATCATTAAGTGAATACTATCTTTACTAATTATAAATTGATAAACTTAATAGAAATCATGAAACACCAATATTTTTTTTTTAAATAATTTTTTTAGTATGTGTATAAAGTTGCTAATTTTCGTAAGTACGGGCGACCATACACGACATTATCAGAAAATGAGAGCGATAACTATATAAAATTTAAAGCCAAAATTTCTAAAATCAATAAAATATTAGATTATGGAGAATATTGTCCTAAATTTTAAAGATAACCGAGTACTTAAAAATATATATAAAAATAGCGTTCGTATCATTTTCTACAAATATGTTTTATAGTTAAAGTCTCCGTAGAACAATATAAGAACAATCATTAGTCTGTAAACACGTTAACAAGCTACTGTCGAGCTAAAAATACTGCTACTCTCTGGTTAAAAATGCATTTCTGCGATTAAAGTAAATAATAATTGTTTCAAGTTAAATTAATTATACTTTAAATTAGCTAATATTCGAAAAATAAAGATTCAGAAAAGTAATGTTATTTTTGGAAGATTTTTACTAAAGAAAATTACATTGCGATGAAAAACGACTAAAAAGACAGAAGAACAGTTATTTTCGGAAAAAAAAACTGCTTCCAGTCAATTTAATTTAATTTTTGAAATACAGAAATGTACTTTACTTATTGGAAATATTAAATTTAATCTGTTAGCTTGAAATTGAAACTTAAAGAAAAGCTTCAAAAATTTTTTTTTCATTTTTTAAAATTCATTTTAAACATGATATATTTCATTTTTCTGTAGGTGCCTCGAATTGATGCTACCTTATGACGCCAGTCCGATGGCCATGGTGAGAAGAAAAGCGTAACAAGCAACCTGGTTTCTCGGTCAATGGATGTCGCCTTAGACAATGGCTAATAGATAGTAACTTTAAGAGGAATTTTGCGAAATTGAACGCAACAGATTAGACCGGAATTTGAACTCGGATCACCGATTCCACAAACCAAGTCGACAGCAGTTACGCTACTCTCTCTCTCTCTCTCTCTCTCACACGCACACACACACACACACACACACACACACACACACACACACACACACACACACAGAAACAGGCACACACATACTCATGTAGAGAAATACATAAGCGTGAGTTTTTATTAAAATATAGGAGATCTCGAATAATGTTGTGCCTGTGTGATAGGAAAGATTCCGTTGGCTACATCCTGGTATTCTTATGATAGTTTTAAATTATCCATGGGGACGTCACGGGTACCGGATAAGGGTAACAGTGTTAAGCTGAATGCGTTTTATTTTTATTTTTTATTTTTTCTTATACGCATATTAAATATTTCATACTGTCTTCAAGGTACCCTCTCCAGCTGTGAAAGTTATTTTGCTTAATGTGGGTTGTTTATTTTATATAACGATAGCTTCTCTGGTTTTGATTCTTTCCTTGCGGTGGCTACAGTAGAGCAGTGGTCCCAAACCTCCGTCATTTACGTAACGCGCGTGCGCGCACACACACTCCCATGTAGAGAAATATATATGCATAAAAACACAGGAGATCGTGAGAAGTTCTTCAATGCTAAAAAAGAAATGTAAATAATTTTTATAAAATTACAAAGGTATAATATTATTTTGTCAGCTTTACTTTTAAACTGGTGTCTTATATAAACAACAGCAGTCATAACGAAATTTAGCGTAAACAGTTCCGTATATCAGCGTTTCTGTGAAATCCGATTTACCTATTTGTTTTTATCCCGTCGTGACATTTCATTCCGAAATTACCTGGCTTTACCGACGGAGAGTACGTTCGGCAAAACCGGTGAGAAAGAAATGCCTGAAGATACTCAAATCAGGAATCCGTTAAGAAACTGTCTTATTCAGAAAACTCGAAATGCTGGTCGCATCTTATTAATCCTGTGTGGTGAATTAAGATAGCAAACTTTTTCCTGCCGCGTTTCGCATCTTAAATAAATCCGAGGATTAATGACCAAACTACCGGAAGCGGAAGTAATCAGATTAATCTGCCGCCATAATTCTTTTAATGTTCTCCAAGCAAGTGGCATTATTATTATTATTATTATTATTATTAAAAACACATTTTCTTATTTTCATCATCATCATCATCATCATCATCATCATCATCATCATCGTGATACAGTTTTGCATTAATATTCCTTAAAGTGACAACAATTCTCTTACAAACTAAAAATTGTCTTCTTATTCTTTGTGTTTTTTATTTTTATTTTTATTTTTAATTATAACGCCTTTATTATTTTGAGATTTTTCATTATCTTCATAGGCACTTCAGGACCGTCGAGGCATGAAACTGGTAATCGATATGCAATATTGATTCTGATGTTCACGCTTTATATATATATAAATACTCTATATCTCTGATACTGAGAAGTCTTCGACTATAAATCTACGAACATTTTGACTATAGACACAGATCTTCTATGTGACACGTCACTTCATGATGTGAGCGATCACGGCTCCCCACAACTTTTCTTCCTTTCGTTAGGTAGGTTATTTGCTGCTTTCCATTGTCCAACACACCTTTAACGTATCCTGTGTAAATAACATTTTCTATGCCTTATTACGGTGATTTTCTAAGCGTACCTTAAATGTGGCACAAGACCAAAAGGAGGGGGCATCTTCTGAGGATCGAACTCACTATTTAGTTGTAATTGATCTCGCAAGACGAATTGCCCATGTGGTTATTTTCTAATCGTAGCTTAAATGTGGCACAAGGTCGAAATTAGGGAGCATCCAGAGAGAATCGAATTTACTATCCAGCCGTAATTGATTTAGCGAGACAAGCTGGTTAACCATTACACCAAGTCGAGATGGTGATTTTTAAAGCGTAGCTTAAATGTGGCACAAAGCTGAAATTATTGGTACAAACCTTACTAAGAGGTACAAAAGTAAGAAAGTTGTGGAGAGCCGTGATCGCTCATGTCCTGAAGTGACGTGGCACATAGATTTAAGCCTATAAGAAAAATCTTAAATTTATGGATGAAGAGTTCCCAGTGTCGCAGAAATTTCAACTCTTTCTGATATTATTTTAGAAATATTTGTGTTTTTAATATCATTGCCGTTCACTGGTTTGCTATCCTTTACACAAACTCGCTAGGCATGTTACACATTACTTTCCTCCATCCAATTTTTGCTTAGTACCTTCTTGTGAGTCTCAAATTCTCCGTGCCGTCTTTCCTTATAATGGGTCCCATAAATTCCATCTGTCTCTTTCTGATTTTAAGTATAAACGCTAATTTTTACGTTAATCTGCCTTAAAACATTTTGGATAATCCGATATAGATAGATTTTTTTTTTGTTTTATCGTCTGCAGTCTAATTCGTGGTACTTGAGAGAAGACAGAAACGTTTACTGGAAATGACACATATTTTGTTATGGTTGTGTTATCAGCCTTTCTGGCAGATGCGTTGGAGATGAGCGTCGCCGGCCTGACTTGTGTTTGTTTGTTTTTTTTTCCTTTTGCTCCTCCTGTAAACAGGTTTGAATGTCATCAAGTTCGTCAGCAAAGTTCGTCAGCAAACTACGTTGCATCTCATACACGTTGTTTATTTATAGGATAAGGGAAGATGCGTAGAGGCGCAGAATTTATAGAAACGGCGCGCCCCGCTGGCGGAACGACACAAGGCCGTATAGACACACAAATATCGACAAAAGCAAAATGGCGCATGCGAACTTCCTATCTATCTATCTGTCCACATTTAAGGCATTCTATCTATCTATCTATCTATCTATCTATCTATCTATCTATCTGTCCACATTTAAGGCATTCTATCTATCTGTCCACATTTGCCATTCTGTTTATCTATCTATCTATCTATCTATCTATCTATCTATCTATCTATCTATCTATCAGTTCATATGTCATTCTGATTATTATCTATCAATTTTAATCTGTTCACATATGCCATTCTATCTATCTATCTATCTATCTATCTATCTATCTATCTATCTATCTATGTATGGCGACAGTTGAAATAAGACTGAGAATTGACTGTAAACGTTTTTTTCACGCAAGAAAACTCCAGCTGGTGCAAGACCGAATGAAAATTAGCAAGTGAAAATCTATTAAAGTTGAAATAATTAATACAGTTCAAGTATCGAACTCTGTGTTGCTATGACCTAGCGATGCCCTCATATAATTTCTGTAGCTAAAACTTGGTACTTGCAACGTCTTGCGGCGATGATGAATTGCTGCCAATGGTTTGGTTTCCTTCCTTTACATTGAAGATATTAGAAATAAAAAAAAAACGTGTTAAAAAAAAAAAACTTTTGAAAAAAGCAGCAAATATTTTCATCTCAGCATTTGAAATCCGGCTGAAATTGTTACTTCCAGTAAGATTAGCCCAAAGCATACTTAGAAAATTCTGTCAAGATGGCTTGCTGAGAATAGAATAAAACCTTTATGATGGCTGTCAAAGAACACTAACATTAACTTTTTCAAAAATAGGAGGGCACTCTCGAAAACCCCAATATCCGACAAATTTAAGAAGGAAGAATATTATGAATATTCCTGAATTTTTATAAAAAGCTCGTCGTGAATTAGGACAAATTTTACCGACAGCGGGAGGAGTCATTAAACAAATATTCGACTGATCATGGGATTCTTTTGAGCCACCCACCAGGTTTCGATTGGACTGATATTGCTTAGTCATTCAAGTTTAATTAGTTGATTTGACTAAAACAGGTAAATAAATCTCATCTTGAAAATCAGCGTCAACTGTATAAAATGTATATATATAAAAGTCTGTAGCCTCTGAGTGTTGACTTCAATGTTCATTTATATATATATATATATATATATATATATATATATATATATATATATATATAAATGAACATTTATATATATATATATATATATATATATATATATATATATATATATATATATAAAAATGAACACTGAAGTCAACACTCAGAGGCTACAGACTTTTTCATGCTAGACGCAATCATCAGGCCACATGTGTTGGATTTTTCTCGATTATTTATATATACGAGTCAGTTGTGCATTTTGGGTAGTCCATTCTAACGGTTATTTTGGCGGAGGTGGTTTGTTTATTTATTTGGATTAATTTATGTTACTTGTTTTTTATTTTTTTTATTTTATATATTTATTTATGCTTTCCGGTTTTCGATGTTTTAGTAATGTAGTAAAAAATTGAGATTGGTTCAGATCATTCATTTAGTGGTTTGGTTTGGTCTGGGAAGGTATTTGAGGCAATTTTTCGTTCAATTTTTTTGATTGTTGGTGTGGTTTGTTAATTTGTTTATTATTTTATTTATTTAGATTCATTATTTTTACTTGTTTCTGCTTTTTTTAAAATTTATTCTTTGCAGTCTATTCTAACGGTTATTTTGGGGGAGCGTTTTTAATTTGTTCATTTATTTATTTGGATTAATTTGTTTTTTCTTTTTTTATTTCATATATTTTTATTTATTTCGGGTTTTCAGTTTTTAAGTAACGTAGTAAAAATCTTTAAGATGAGTTCTGTTCTTTTATATGCTATTTTGTTATGGTCTGCGAAGGTAATTATAAGTATTTTTTCCTCCAATTTTTGCATTGATTGCTGTAGTCTATTCTAATGGTTATTTTGGCGGGAGTGGTTTGCTAATTTGTTTTTTATTTACTTTATTTGTTTGGATTGATTATTTTTACTTGTTTTTTACTTATTTATTTTTTATTCGTATTTATTCTTTTTCGCTTTTATAACGGTTGTTATGGCGGGCGTGGTATGTTAATTTGTTTATTATTTGCTTGGATTAAAATATTTAAATTGTTTTTATTTTGTTTATTTATATTTATTCTGTTCAGTTTACGATTTTTAAGTAACGTAGTAAAAATTTGTTTTCATGTCTGCTTTTTGAGATGAGTTCTGATCGTTTATTTAGTAGTTTGTTTTGGTCTGGGAAGGTAATAATTGCTATTTATTCCTCCAAGCAAAGTTTGCAGTTTTTGGAGTGATTGTTGTAGGCTGATGTTCTTTTCCTTATTTTCCATGATGTTTTTGGGTGTGATTTGCGATTTGTTTTTAATTTCCCAGATATACTTAGAAAGCATTGTGCTGTTCGCGTATTTACTATTTATGAAAGATGTTTTGTTTGCATATTTTCTTTGTTTTCTGGGTCCTTCATTTACTCCTATATATATTTTTCTTCATTATCTGTTGATTTTACCGTGGCTTGGTATAATACGTTGTCTTGTAAGCAATTATATAAAGAATGAATGTCCCTTAAATGGTAATTGCTGAATGATATCCATGAAATTAACATAAGTGGAAGTAGGAGAAATGAAGATTAGGAAGATAGACAATGATTGGCGTTTTGACTTGAAGGGCAACATTAACGCGAAAGTCGATTTCACAAAGTAGCAGTTCTTGGGAAATAAGTCAAAATTCCTCCTTATAAATGAAATACATTGCGAATATAGGTGATTCGACGCTGTCGACGTAACACTGTGAATCATAGTTGCAAAAGTGAACGCGAGGCGCTCATCTGAACATTCGCCATGGATGTATCAATAGGTTTGCAACGCTGCATCTGAAAATGTATAAAATGCATTAAGATAGGATACAGCTATAAGAAAATGGATCGAAAATTACGCTAGTTTTCGACAGAGACGGCTCTATCTCTAACTTCATAAAATATGAGATAGGCTTAGATTGTCCAGGTAACAATTGGTAGAGTTGCGAAGAAGATGCTTTTCGTGACGAACCAGTACAGATGAGTGAGTAAGAATATTAGCTGCTTCGTCTATTAACAGAGTCCCCTTTAGGCCCCAAAGGGCAATTACATTTTACCCAGGTGGGAGAAAATAAGAAGATTCAGTAAGATCTCCCGATCAACCAATAGCGTTGTTTCCACCTCCTATGGGGTTAGTGGGGGTGTTCGTCGCTGATAATTTTATTTTGATTTTGACAAAATCGAGAGATATATAGAAAGTGCACCAGGCCATAAGTGGCACCGATATTCATACATATAGTGAATGTAAACTTTTTCTTTTAATCATTCAATTATTCAATCGCAAGGTAATAAAGCCACTAAGACGCAAGGAATTACTGAGAGTGAAAGAAACCGAGAAAACCTTAGTGTGGAAAAAGTACAATAAAAAAAGAGCATCAAAACATTTTGAAGATTGTATTTTACAAGAAAGCAAGAAGCTTGAAAAAAGTCCCACAGGCAAGAAGTACGTGAGAAGAAATTATTAGAATAGAACTTACGGTTTACTTTTAGCCATTTCAACAGTAAAATATCCCGAAGTAGCTGTTGATTTAGTACTATACTTAAACTCATGTTAGTTAAGGTACCAAAGAGGAAAGCTCATTAGAAAATATATAAAATATGTAAGTAAGCTAGGATACAGCGGTAAGAAATTGACTGAAGCCGGTTAGGATCGAAAACACTTTTCTTTGTCGAAAATTCTGCTAGTTTTCGACGGAGACGGCTCTAGTTCTATGTTTAAAATTAGGAGAGACGCTTAGATTGTCCAGGTAACAATTGGTAGAGTTGTGAAAAAGATGCTCTTCATGACGAACCAGTAGAAATGAGTGGTCAAGAATAGTAGCCGCTTCGTCTATCAACAGGGTCCCCTTTAGGCCCCAAAGGGCAATCACATTTTACCCAGATGGGAGATTTAGTAAGATCTCCCGACCAACCAACAGCAGTGCTTCCATTCATTATGCGGGGTTGGGGGAAGAGGTCATCGCTGCTAACTTTTATTTTCCACATCTTCTATGGATTTTGACAAGAATATAGAGATATATAACAAGAGCACCAGGCTAGTGGCAACAATATTCAATACTTCAATACACGAACGAAGAGTAGACTTAAAAAATGGTCAATACAGGTCCAGGTGAAGAAAGATTACCTAACACAAGACATGGGTCCGACTATCCAAGAAGACTCAGCAATTGATTCAATATAATCATTCCACTTGATGTCTGTGGCGAACGTGGGACCGAGAAAGCGCTCTCCTGGAGTTTAGAAGGCAGAAATGGTTCTTTACGATGACTAAGTGTTCTAAACAATTCCTTTCGAATGCGGGTGGTAACACTGCTATCTATAGACCGGATTTGGTTCGCCATTCTTACTTTCCCGTCGTAGACGAAACGATAAGCGAGGTATTTACAGAAATTATGTCTCGTCTGGTTTTCACGCACACCCACCTGCCAAGTTCATGTAGTTGCCATGGTTACAATGAAAAAAAGAAAAAAAGAAAAAAGAAAAAAGGTGACTGATCATTTTGTCTTCTATGATATTAACACTATTTTGCGTGATACAGGAAGCGCTCACACACACACACACACACACACACACATACATATATATACATATATATTTATAATTAAGTAATTCATCGAGTCTAGAAGAAAACTTCACAGAAAACAGAAAGCACTGGTCAGCCGTTTTGTCCTATATTTGGGACTCATCAGCAGTGCGCATCCACTACCGAGAATTGAAACCCGGACAGTTACGCCGCTCAGTCACATATTCTGTGGTGGAAGCAAGCGTCATAGCAATTGTTCCAACAGGCCTCGGCGACGAGCGAATCAGACTCGATATAGCGCCGCTTGTTCACATATTCTGTGGTGGAACTCATCCGTGTTTCTCTTTTACCCATAGGACTATAGCCCCACGAGCCACGAGTAATATCCCCAAGACGCTCCATCCAGAGCATTAGAAGCCGGTTCAAGCAAGGATTTACAAGTGATAGAAATTAGGAGGATTTGAGATAATTATAATTAAGTAATTCATCGAGTCTAGAAGAAACCTCAACAGAATGCAGAAAGCACTGGACGGCCGTTTCGTCCTATATTTGGGACTCATCAGCAGTGTGCATCCACTAATATATATATATATATATATATATATATATATATATATATATATATATATTTACAAATTCATGAATTATTCATACAAAAAACAAATACAAAGGTTAATGATTTAATTGGCGAGAAATGCATCGTCGCGAACAATTCAAATAATATATAAAAACCCCGAACCTGTTTATGAATGAAAAGATCCTTGTTTCTATAAATTTCTGTTGCATGAGTTCTTATTATTTTTACAAGCTTTCGTCTGTTCCTACAGACATCCTCAGGTATGGAATAGATTTTGTTCTTGTTTTTACCCTCAGTAATAAGAGGACAACGAAAATATATGTATTGTTGTAATCCGAAAAATGCTATTAGAAATGAGTTATTGTTTTTAGAGTTTTATATATATATATATATATATATATATATATATATATATATATATATATATAATGTAAAAAATATATGGTAAATGTTCGGAAAAATTACCGTACCCAAAATCGGGCATATACAAATGTGCTCAAGAAAAACAGACATGCAGAGCAAGCATGCAAATACAAAGAGATAAAATCGCATACAGCAGTGTTTTCGACCGTTAGGTCTCATTAGATAGCTGGGTGACAAGTGTTACTCAAACAACACAACACTACTATTATCATGCTGCCGCAGTAGAAGTCAAGAATGAGAGAAGATGTCAGCGAAGAAAAAAAAAGATTTTTTCTTCATTCGAGGTCTTACATGTAGGGCGTGCTGTTTTACACCTTTTTATTATATATATATATATATATATATATATATATATATATATATATATATATATATATATATATATATATATATATATATATGCGAAGCTCTTCAGTAAAATCAATGGAGCACTATGGCTGCTTGGCGTTTGTTTACGTTTGTAAAAACAATACGCTAGATTTGGCTGGTTCGTTCCGTCGAGTGCAGATGGCTCAGTAGTAGAAGCTCTGACTGACACCAAATCGGTTGGGTTTCGATCCTGGGCATTCGGTTGTCTAGTCCCTTACTGCTACAAAACGGAAAACGGAGGGATGCTGGAAAAATAATTAATAAATTAATTAAATCTCCCTTGTCTGTCATATATAATGAATAATGTATAAAAAAAGTTTCCTGCCAATCTCTCTCTCTCTCTCTCTCTCTATATATATATATATATATATATACCCAAGTATAGGATTGGTGTATACGGAATAAATTACAATAACCAATACATACGATTCTACATTCAACACCATTACTTGATAAGACACCAGGTGTGTTGAAACAAAATGGTTATTTTTGTATTGATTTTAAAACATATTCATGTTATAATTTTCGAATGCATAATTATATATATATATATATAAAAATATTGGTGGTCATATATATATATATATATATATATATATATATATATATATATATATATATATATATATATATATAATGCTCAAGAGGATAGAATCCATGTAGAACTCAATGTCCAGGACAGAGTAAGAGTCTCTATCTATAAAAGGCAAGATGTGTGTGTGTGTGTGTGTGTAACGAATGCAATTTTCGACGGATTTGCACCAAAATTTGCATGCACATGCGCCAAGTTAGCGGGAAGGCCAAGACCGACCTTGCATTTCCCAACTCCCATCGATAGTGGAAATAATCGATTTTTTCATGCTTTTACGGCAGTTTTCATGTAGTTTGCGGCCATTTTGTACTGGCCAGAGTGAGAGCAAATAACTGGCTGCCCCGAAAAGGCAGGAAGATTCTATTGGCCAGCGTGAGAGCCAACACCTGACTGACACGAATGTTAACTAGCATGCTAGCATGCAAAAAAAAAATCGATAGCTGCATTCGTCACAAGTGGGAAAAATTTAAATCTGCATGGCACTTTACTCCAATTGGCTCATTCGCTTGCTTAAACTCAACGTTGATTCTGATTCCGCAGAACTGGGTTGGGTGTGAAAATGTATTTGTTGTTAACATTCATTTTTCATTCGGTTTTTCCAGTTACGAGTCCTTTTTTAAAGCTGATCGTTTTGTGTTCATTTTGTTTAGTTCTGTTTTCGTTACAGATTTAATGTTTAGTATAGAGCTTAGAAAAAATTCGCAGTGTGAGATAGGCAAGAAGTAAGGCATGTAGCAACATCAGCCCGTCAAAGGCAAGGAAGGGCAAACATATTTTAAGTGAAGTGATAGCGATTGCTGTATGAGTCTCCGATTTTTAAATCAAGCACGTGCAACGCCGGGCCATGCTGCTAGTATAATATAAAAGTCTCAAACATTAATATTCCATGATTATAATTTATTACATTGGATCGTAATCACGATCCAATTCATCAGACCTGCAAAAAATTTAGTATTTGAGCCTTATATATATATATATATATATATATATATATATATATATATTACGATATATTCGTGTTCAGCCTGCATCGCTAGAGGCGCATACAGATGATTTGCTTATAATGGTGACGCTTCCTCACTATCCAGAGTAATTTATAGAAAATGTTGCAGTGTGCCACAAAGACGACAAACAATCTATCTTGCAGATTACTTTAATACAGCCGTCAATTTGTTTTTTGCCGTTAAGTTATTCAAACGGGTGCTGAAAAAGTTTTTGGATCTTATTTTGATGTTTTTCAGAATTTTGAATGTATTTCGAGCCAAGAGCTTTTCAACACGCCATCGTAAATTATTGTAGATTAGGATTCAGTGTGCTTCCTTGCTCTTCTCTACTACTGTGACAATGGATTACTCCTATTTATAAATATGGCAGGTAGCCATATTAGAGTAGGATTTTGAGGAGTGGTTGATTTACTCTAGTTTTTCCATTCTGTGCATAAGAATTTCATAAACTTCTTTGTTTTCTCTACCTCATCTTCAGTTCCTTCGACACTCTAACTGAAGCCTTCCTAATCCTCAGCTATTTGGAACAAAGACAACATTGACTTGCGTAAAAAGAATCTGACATAGTGAAGAAAAAGACAATAAAAGAACAGGGTTCCGGAAGAGAGAAGATGCTGATTGACGTTGCATTTAAATTTTTGAAGATTTTAGGTGACATGGAAAAAGGAAATCAGAAAGTAATTCCACGGGCGAGAAGTGCGAAAAAAGAAATTATTAGAATAGAATTGGCGGTTGCATTTTGCTAGTTCAGCAGTAAAACTGTGAGACCTAGTTGCCAATCTAGTAACGCGCTTATATTTATGTAGTCGTTGCACCAAGGTGGAATTCTCATCAAATATATGCGAGGAAAATATTTGTAGAAAAGACAGAGGGAAGCCACGTCACTAGGTAAGAAAACGAATGGAGTTGAGATACTCGGTGAAGATCGATTGTATTACAGGTTCTTCAAGTTTTGTCAAGAATCTGGAGATATACGAACTCTTCTTTGGATGTTATCACGAATCTGGAGATATGTAGGTGGAGTATCAGACCAGATATGGAAGCAGTGTTCAGTGCACGAACCAAGGGTAGATTTATAAATGCGCAAAATGGATTCTGAAGAGAAAAAATGTCTGACACGACCCAACTTTTCTCGAAGTAGACGTAGAAATTCTACTTGATGACCGTGGAAAACGTAAGCCCAAGAATGCGTACAGTGTTGCTTTCTTGGAGTTTAGCATCAGTCATGCTGATGACAGGCAAAAAGGTTTCTCGTGGTAATTGAATGAAAGCTGTTTTGTTTTGAGGACATTTAAATTTACAAGACATTTCTTGCCCCAGTTACCGAATGATTCGATGTCCTTTTCCAGAGCAGTTACCAGATTTACTTTGGTTGTCTGTTAGTCTTGCTACTAAGACAAGGGTAAGTGATTGTTTCACCTGCATAAATAACTTGTTGAGAACTATTGACTTCCTGGGGGTCATTGATGAAAATCAGAAACAGCGTAGGTCCAAGGATAGAGCACTGGGGGACCCGCGCGTTATTATGAAATGATCTGAAGAATGCCTATTCAAAACGACCTTCATTATAGGACTTAAGATCAATGACGCTGTGCGCACTAACATTCATACAAAAATACAAATCACAAACAATGCCAAGCATTCATTGGTTAATAAATCACCACTATATTACTACAGGTAATTTACAAATCGCAGTAATGCGGCAAATTTATAATCGCTCTATTTTTAAGTAGTCAATTTTGTGCACTTTTGGGAAAAATCGATCATAGAAGCTTTCTTCAGTCTCCTCAAAGCTCGCTCGCTGATTGGTCGATGCCAACCAATCAGATCGTTTGTACGTGAATAATAATTCTTCCCGCGCAACGATTTGTAGCCTATAGTCGCTTATATAAGCCAAGATATTTTTTATCTCAATTAGTGAGAATTCAACTGCCAAACGAATCCATGAAAGTTGAAACCATGCGTCAACTTTCTCACTCACACACACCACTCACATGCTGAACATACCTTGTACACGCTCACATAAACTCTTCTTATACAGCAACATCTTTCAAGAACACTCATTACAAGAGACTCTCATGAACATTCTTCCAGTGAACTTTGAACCAAATGACTTCTCCTCATTGAATGCTAAAATAACAGTTAAAGAGAGACAACTCTTGGTTAATTCAACCTTTTTTTTAATTAAATGCATGCTTTCTTTTCGTTGTTTGATATTGTACATCTTGTTAAATACATATTTTTTGTGTAACAATGTCTGATTATCCTTTTTGCGTGAGCCTTGCTTCCTAATCTAAAATTAAATTAATGTGATGAAGTCTGCCACAAAGCCAATATATTCATCCCGTGAAAACGTAGCTCTTGAATTTGCGGAGAAGGTCAGCATGCTAAACCCTCTCGAACACGTTCGAGATATCTAGAGCCACGGTCCGAACTTCCCCATTCTTATATAAAGCTTCATAGAAAAATTCACCGATAATCGTTAACATGTCGGTAGTAGAACTGGCGAAGCGGAAGCCATATTGTTTGACCGAGTGTAAGATGTGTGAAGTAAGTAACAAATTCAGCGTTGCTTTGAGAAATCGATCATTAAAATACATAGATATTTTACTTTGAATTAATGTTCAGTGTTATGCTTTGGAACATGTAGATTGGATAAAAGACTATATTTTAAGCTGTCGCAACCTAAACAAATCACATTAGATGAACAATAAAGGGGAATATCATAAACGAAATTTCTGTAAAGAAAGTACAAAAATGTGAGGTAAAGTAACACAGCAGTATACTTTAAATAAAAACTTGCAGATATTAATATCTTTCAAAATAGTTATTTATACTTGATGCCATCATTGGAAAATATGAATGACGTTTCAGATTTCAGCATGGCGCCGGTGTTTACTCAATGGAGGCCGAAAATGAAATCAAATAACAAAATAAATATTTACTCAGCTGACAACTCATAGGTGGACTGAGAAAACTCATAACACTAGCGAATGATCTGCGAAAGTAGATTGTTACACACCACTCTATGACTGGTGCATGGTGTAAATTGTTAGTGAGATTAGCTTAGTCGGGCATAGGGTTACAATAGAAGCGTTGTTTGATTTAGTTTGGTTTATTTTGTTTTATGGTATTTCAACCTCAGTGGGTTATTTAATGTCGACAAGACTTTTATTGCAGGTAATAACTTTTTTCAAAAATGTATTGCTGCTAATATATGTTTTTTTTCTCAAAAAATCTATTGATGGCAATATTTTTCTTCAATAATATACTGGTAGTAATATTTTTCTTAAAAATAGTGTATTGCTGGTATTATTTTTTTCCTTCAAAAATGTATTGCTGGTAATAATGTATTGCTGGTAATAATTTTTCTTCAGAAGATATTTCTGGTATTAAAACCTATTTTTACACTTTCATAATGCTTTTTACCTCAGTTTCGGGGTTAACTATTTACCCATAGTTGGGACCCTAACAGGTGCTACCACCCCGGGTCAGGGTGTACCTGGGAACACCAGCAATTAAGAGGTGGTTCCACGCTCCTTAAAGCCTCCTGATCAGAGGCCTTGCTGTTGGACGTAGTTTATCTTCATACCCAGAACGCGATGAAGTTTATCGTCATACCCATGACACGGATGTAGTTTATCGTCGTACCCATGACACGGATGTAATTTATCGTCATACCCAGGACGCTATATAGTTTATCATCATACCCAGGATGCATAGAAAGTTTGTCAGAGAAAATATTTTCAACATTCTTTACAATCATTATTTACAATCGGACTAATGTTTCCATCTTTGTTGTTATTATCACAACGTTTTGGCTGTTGTTATCTCCGACCTTTCTTAGTTGCCTGTCGATTCCGGCAGCCTTCAAGGAATTTCGAACTGAACCCTTTTATTTAATTTACAGTGTGTAGACAGTTCTCTTTCCGATCTCCATTGTTCAGCAATATCTTTTTTTTTCTTTTCTTTTTAGTACTGCAACGTTATTCTTCACGTTTCTACTGATTTTATGACAGTACTACCTGCTCAGAGATAGTCACCCGAATTAACAGGCATCTGAAGAACGGCAGATGGCACAACGACCGAAACCTTTTAGAATATCAACAAAGACGAGGAATTATATTAATTCGGTAAAAGCTTTTGCATTATTTTCACAGTACTCTTCGTCACTAGGACAATCAAATGGTGCCAAGATTGTTTTATGTAATTTGTGATGTAAAATTTTACAAATTGCTTACAACAGTTTATGGCGAATTGAGGTCACCATTTGCTGGATGTCATTTTTAAAACCAAATGTATAAAAAAATGTTTCTCTTTGTTTAAACAACAGTGAATTTTGATAGCAGTCCACTTTGGTCTTTTGTCAACCTTTGAAATGTTGGAGTGATTTCTGCCGCAACCTGTACAAGTACTAATATTTAAACCAATGCTGGGAGGAGGAAGTGGCTTCATTACTATATCGGGAACATAAAAGTCAAGTAGGTGCAGTAATTTAGCTCTCTTTTTAGTAGCGTAACAGACGACAGAATTTGCGACACTGTTAACGGAAATTACAGAGGAATAGCGAAAACTCCTTTTTCGGAATATGAGAAAGTATAAAGACTCAAAAGGTGTCATTAGAGACAAAATGATGAGCTAATATGTAAGGCTTGGTCTCCTATATATGATCGGGGCAATTATATGAGATGAAGAAAAGACATGAAGCGACAGAGGAGGGATTCTGCC
The DNA here is from genome assembly GCA_903632075.3 of Acanthosepion pharaonis. Lineage (NCBI taxonomy): Eukaryota > Metazoa > Mollusca > Cephalopoda > Sepiida > Sepiidae > Acanthosepion > Acanthosepion pharaonis. The sequence goes on along the minus strand of CAHIKZ030000719.1, from coordinate 705,850 downwards.
GAGGAATGTTGAACACGTCATGGGCAAATTATACTAGAAACGTAGAAATTTTGAGTAGAATAGAAACTAGAAAAAATTTGAGTTAACAATCAGAAAGATAGAACTGAAATATTGCAAGCATAGAAAAGAGGAATGAAGGCGCATAGGTTGCAATAGAAGCAAGATAAATATGCGAGCAACCTGTATGACATGACATAACTAATAGGATGGTGGAAAAAGTACCATCAAGAGGAAGGGGCTTCTTAAATGCGTAAGATATGAAGTTGGGGAGAGTCATGATCACCTACGTCCTGAAAGAAAATGACATATAGAGAGATGGCGATCGTCGCTCGACGATCAGTACGCTAGTCACACAAAGTCGAGTTAGTACGATTACCACTGCATTTGTGTTTGACGGTAGAATTCCTGTCTTAATTTCTGGAATTAGGTGTTATTTATATTTGTTGGTCCATGTCTTTGTTGGATTAACTGCAAAATATTTGCCTTCCTCCGCAACTTATAGATAGATGCTCACAAATGCATGCTGGGATTTTTCATAGCCAATAAAATAGGCCATTTATCGGTTTTATCTGACTCAGTCCCGATCTGTCTTGTTTTGAAGTCAGAATGCTGCGTTCACTTGTTCGAACTTCATTTTGTTTGTCGACACCAATTCTTAATTTGTGAACTTTTTGTCATATTACAGTTGCTTTGCCTTATTACTGTTAATTTGCCTTGCATATATTGTTTGTTTGCTTTATATTATTTTTGCCCGGTTGTTTTCTTTTTCTTGTTATTGCTTAAAGCAAATTTGTCAATTTTGTGTGATAGTTCCATCATTTATTTTACACTTTACCATGGTCATTCACTTCACAGGTTATGAGCCCAGGAATATTCTTTATATCAATAGCTTTTCAGAATAATTATTTTTTTATTTCTTTTTCGTGTGTGAGTATTGCATTAATTTTTTTTTTAAGAATAACTATATTTTTTTTTCAAATATAGGGTGCGGTAGAAATAGACTCCATATTTAATCTCTCACCTCTGTCAACATGAGCAAGTGTCAATGTTGTCTTCATAAAGGTAATGTCTTACCAGTTATTTTCCGATAGCATCATTTATCATCATAGCTTACACCGGTGAACACCATTTTATTATTATTATTATTATTATTTTTTTTGCTTTTGTATTTTTATTGGTATCACCCCATACAAAGCAGGGAAGTCACTAAGACAAGGGGTTATAGGGTGTGGGAAAATTAACATTAATAATGAGGGGGAAGAGAAAAAGAAAGTCGAGAGGACAGTAAAAAGCGATTGCATTGCATTTGAATTTGTGTAGATTAAATTTTGCTGGAAAGCATGGAGCCGAAAGAGAGGCCTAAAAAGCAAGAAGTGTGAGAAGAGAAACTGTTAGCATAGAACTTAAGGTTACATCTAACCATCTCAACTGTATACTGATGAAACCTCGTTGTCAGTCTAGTACTGCGCTTAAATTCTTAAAGTCGAGGTACCATAGTGAAGAGAGATATTTATTTATAATTATTTACAAAATGCGGCACAAGGCTAAAATGAGGAATGGGGAAAAGGACAGTCTTCTTCTGCCTTAACGTTAAACTTAGCTAGCTATAAACACTGACCCAAACATATCACAATATTCCTAACAACAAAACAAAGAATTCTTACTTACCTTTCTTACAACATCCAAAATAGTACCTCCTTGTCTCCATGAAAGTTCTAGCTAGTCCCCATATGTACAATTCATTGTCTGGGGGGGGGGTAAAACAACAATTTAAAAACTAGCCCCAGTGAATATTTACAATATGAAAACAAATCTATTTACAAGAAACTAAACAAAATAATATTAGTAATAACCCCCGCACAATCCTTAAATGTGGCAGAAACATCAGTAAACTGGACGAAATCAATGCGGGACTTCAATAATATAAAGCATTTATTCATTCCAAGCAGTCACTCAGCCACACACTCATAATGAAGACAATATTTATTCTGCTTTATACACAGAAATGTGGCACAAGGCCGAAGTTGGGATTGAGAAAAGGACGGTCTTCTTCTGTCTTAACTATAATTTATCTAGCCGCAAACACTGACCCAATCGTACAAACAATATTCCGTACATCAAAACAACACATTCTTACGTAACTTTCTTACTGCATCCACCATAATACCTCATTGTCTCTATGAAAATACTAACTAGTCTCAATATTTACAATTACTTGTCTGTGTTGGGGAGGGGAATAAAACAACAATTCTAAAAACTAGCCCCAATGAGTATTTACAACACGAGAACCAAAAAAACTATTTACAAGAAACTAAAGAAAATAATATTAGTAATAAACAATTACCATGAAAGTATTTATAGAAAATACACTGAGAGGCAACCTTGTGCCGGTGGGAAAGTGACTGAAGACGAGCCGCCAAATTGCTGTTGAAATGTTTTTTTTTTGTTTTTTTTTTTGAGATGGTAAATCTGTAATTGGAACACAGGGAGATTTTCGTGGACATTTCATGTTACGTCGGAATGATCCTGTTGCAGATAGAAAATCGATATCTGCTATGGGTTAAACATTTCAAGGTCAAAGTTTCAGAGATTAAAAGAAAGACAACTGGAAGACATCACTCGCACAAACGTAGAAATTATTTGAATGTCATTTCTGTGTGAATCAAGTTTTATGACCATTTCATGGCGGTATTTATTTTTGTTTATTCACTAAACTTTTTATTATCCCCGAGTCAACCGTTTGTTACCCCAGATTTATAAAAAAAAAATAAATACAACTGGAATTTGGGGTTACATAATGAAGGGGTAATTTAACACTCAGTGAATAAAACGAGGGAAAACGAGGTAAATTAAAGCAGTTAGTAATAGACTCAATAAAACAGCAAATGGAGCGAGAAAAATGCCGAAATAACAACAAATGAACGATAAAAACAAAAGGATTGCTGAGACGAAAAAATAGGAAGCTGCGGAGGACCATATATTTTCGGATAAATAGAAAAAATCAACGCAATAGATATCATGCTCTAAATCATGCATTTTGAAGAAAGAAGGCTCGGAAAATTCAACACTCTCTAGACATATTAAAGAAAGAAGTGTAAGAAGGAAACCGCGAGTGAACTACCAGAGCTAGGATTAAGACAGATGATAAAGAGTCAAACATTGCTTTGAACAAGAAAGAAAAGGAAGTTGTGGAGAGCAGCAATCATCAGCGCCCTGAACGAATATTGCATAATCTATTCTTACTTTTGTTTAGTCTTTTCTTTCTGTCATATACGTTTCCATCTTATTTTCATTTTCATCTATCTATCTATCTATCTATCTATCTATCTATCTATCTATCTATCTGTATGCATATTTCTGGCTTCTAATCTATCTATCTATCTATCTATCTATCTATCTATCTATCTGCATACTTCTGTCTGCTAATCTATCTATCTATATATCTGTCTGTTAGTCTCTCTGTCTGCATATTTCTGTCTGCTAATCTATCTATCTATCTATCTGCATATTTCTGTCTGCTAAACTATCTATCTATCTATCTATCTATCTATCTCTTTTTTGTTCCATTTCTTTCTGTTATTGTTATTTTGACTCTTTTCCTTTCATCTTTTATAATTATTTTGTCTTTGCCTTTCTTCTTTCATTCTTTCCTTTTTCCTCTTCCTTAAGTTATATTCCAATACATACTTTTATTTTTCATTTTCCCTCCTTTTCATTCACGTCATACATCGTCCCCCACTTCATCGATTTGTCTTTCCTCTTTTATTTTCTCTCCCTTTTTTATGTCTATACTGCGAAGCATTTCTCTGTCTCATCCTTATGTTCTTAGATAGCAACACAATTGCCATATGGAAATGCTCCACAGAGTATTGTATGGTATTATTTTACAGAAACTCACGTCACCAACTCACCACATTTAGTTATTTCAGATTGACATATTCCTTTTATATTTGTCTAAATATTTTCAACATTGTCTCGCCAGCATATCTTTTCCCAGAAGGTTTAGGTATTTAGTTTGGAATGTATGAAACCATTTAGCATATTTTGAGAACTGGTTACATTGCCTTAACTCAACATGGTAACAAATCAAAGCAGACTTTACTTCGGATGCAGGAAGAAACTCTTTTCTGTGAACAATCGAAGCACAATTGATTGAGCTTATATACTCTTTGACTGTTACATTCTTTATGGCTGTGAGAAGAGATTTTCACGCTTGGTCAACAGGTCTTTTAGGAAAGCATCTTATCACACAGGTCCATCAGAATCCCACCGCGTCATGGGTATGACGATAAACTACACCCGCGTCCTGGGTAAGTTGGTAAACTGCATCCAGCAGGAAGACCTCTGATCATGAGTTTTTGAGAAGCATGGAACAGCCTCTGAATAGCTGCTGTTCCCATTTCCACCCTGACCTGAGCTGGTAGCTCCTATTAGGGTCCCAGTGGTGGGCAGGAATTTCGCCCCCGAACTGGGGTCGGAGGGCTATGAAAATGTAAGAATAGATTTTAAAGCCAGCAATACTATTTTTGTAGAAATATTACCAGCGATGAAGTTATGAAGAAAGAATTATTCTAGTAGTGCATTTTTTGAAAAAGGCATTAGGAAAAAACCATTTTTAAAAAAAGAAACTGGCAAAACAAAATAAAAAACCAATTAGAATCATGAGTTTTGAAAACAATGTATGGAACAGCCAAAAAACCAAAGAATACTTGTATTCGGCATTAAAAATAACCCATTGAGGTTGATATGCCTTAAAACAAAATAAACCAAACCAATCTAAACCAAAAGAATACATATTCTATTCATACGAATCTATCCTAAAAAATGTTGTCGGCATTAGATAACACATTGAGGTTAATATGCCTTAAAACAAAATAAACCAAACCAATCTAAACCAAAGAATACATATTCTATTCATATGAATTTATCCTAAAAATGTTGTCGGCATTAGATAACACATTGAGGTTGATATGCCTTAAAACAAAATAAACCAAACCAATCTAAACCAAAGAATACATATTCTATTCATACGAATCTATCCTAAAAATTTGTCGGCATTAAATAACCCATTGAGTTTGATATGCCTTAAAACAAAATAAACCAAACCAATCTAAACCAAAGAATACATATTCTATTCATATGAATCTATCCTAAAAATCTTGTCGGCATTAAATAACCCATTGAGGTTGATATGCCTTAAAAACAAAATAAACCAAACCAATCTAAACCAAAGAATACATATTCTATTCATATGAATCTATCCTAAAAATGTTGTCGGCCTTCATTAGAATAACACATTGAGGTTGATATGCCTTAAAACAAAATAAACCAAACCAATCTAAACCAAAGAATACATATTCTATTCATATGAATTTATCCTAAAATGTTGTCGGCAAATAACACATTGAGTTTGATATGCCGTAAAACAAAAATATGCCTTGAAAAAAACAAAATAAACCAAACCAATCTAAAACCAAAGAATACATATTCTATTCATACGAATCTATCCTAAAAATGTTGTCGGCATTAAAAACAAAATAAACCAAACCAATCTAAACCAAAGAATACATATTCTATTCATACGAATCTATCCTAAAAATGTTGTCGGCATTAAATAACCCATTGAGTTTGATATGCCTTAAAACAAAATAAACCAAACCAATCTAAACCAAAGAATACATATTCTATTCATATGAATCTATCCTAAAAATGTTGTCGGCATTAGATAACACATTGAGGTTGATATGCCTTAAAACAAAATAAACCAAACCAATAAACCAAAGAATACATATTCTATTCATACGAATCTATCCTAAAAATCTTGTCGGCATTAGATAACCATTGAGTTTGATATGCCTTAAAACAAAATAAACCAACCAATCTAAACCAAAGAATACTATTCATATTCTATTCATACGAATATGCTATCCTAAAAAACCAAAGAATACATATTCTATTCATACGAATCGGCATTAGATAACCCATTGAGGTTGATATGCCTTAAAACAAAATAAACCAAACCAATCTAAACCAAAGAATACATATTCTATTCATACGAATCTATCCTAAAAATGTTGTCGGCATTAGATAACACATTGAGGTTGATATGCCTTAAAACAAAATAAACCAAACCAAAGAATACATATTCTAAACTATCCTAAAAAATTAGATACATATTGATATGCCTTAAAACAAAATAAACCAAACCAATCTAAACCAAAGAATAATATTCTATTCATATCTATCCTAAAAATGTTGTCGGCATTAGATAACACATTGAGGTTGATATGCCCAAAACAAAATAAACCAAACCAATCTAAACCAAAGAATACATATTCTATTCATACGAATCTATCCTAAAAATCTTGTCGGCATTAGATAACACATTGAGGTTGATATGCCTTAAAACAAAATAAACCAAACCAATCTAAACCAAAGAATACATATTCTATTCATATGAATCTATCCTAAAAATCTTGTCGGCATTAGATAACACATTGAGGTTGATATGCCTTAAAACAAAATAAACCAAACCAATCTAAACCAAAGAATACATATTCTATTCATTCTATCCTAAAAATTTGTCATTAGATAAATACATTGAATATGCTAAAACAAAATAAACCAAACCAATAAAAAAGAATACATATTCTATTCATACGAATCTATCCTAAAAATGTTGTCGGCATTAGATAACCCATTGAGGTTGATATGCCTTAAAACAAAATAAAACCAAACCAATCTAAACCAAAGAATACATATTCTATTCATACGAATCTATCCTAAAAATGTTGTCGGCATTAGATAACCCATTGAGTTTGATATGCCTTAAAACAAAATAAACCAAACCAATCTAAACCAAAGAATACATATTCTATTCATATGAATTTATCCTAAAATGTTGTCGGCATTAGATAACACATTGAGGTTGATATGCCTTAAAACAAAATAAACCAAACCAATCTAAACCAAAGAATACATATTCTATTCACTATCCTAAAAATCTTGTCGGCATTAAATAACACATTGATTGATATGCCTTAAAACAAAATAAACCAAACCAATCTAAACCAAAGAATACATATTCTATTCATACGAATCTATCCTAAAAATGTTGTCGGCATTAGATAACACATTGAGGTTGATATGCCTTAAAACAAAATAAACAAAACCAATAAACCAAAGAATACATATTCTATTCATACGAATCTATCCTAAAAATCTTGTTGTCGGCCAAACATTGAGGTTGATATGCCTTAAAACAAAATAAACCAAACCAATCTAAACCAAAGAATACATATTCTATTCATACGAATCTATCCTAAAAATCTTGTCGGCATTAGATAACACATTGAGGTTGATATGAAAACAAAATAAACCAAACCAATCTAAACCAAAGAATACATATTCTATTCAACGAATCTATCCTAAAATCTTGTCGGCATTAGATAACACATTGAGGTTGATATGCCCAAATTCTAAAAATAAAATTAGATAACACATTGAATATGCCTTAAAACAAAATATCTAAACCAAAGAATATTTCTATTCATACGAATCTATCCTAAAAATGTTGTCGGCATTAGATAACCCATTGAGGTTGATATGCCTTAAAACAAAATAAACCAAACCAATCTAAACCAAAGAATACATATTCTATTCATACGAATCTATCCTAAAAATCTTGTCGGCATTAAATAACCCATTGAGTTTGATATGCCTTAAAACAAAATAAACCAAACCAATCTAAACCAAAGAATACATATTCTATTCATACGAATCTATCCTAAAATATTCTATTCATACGAATTGTCGGCATTAGATAACACATTGAGGTTGATATGCCTTAAAACAAAATAAACCAAACCAATCTAAACCAAAGAATACATATTCTATTCATATGAATTTATCCTAAAAATGTTGTCGGCATTAGATAACACATTGAGGTTGATATGCCTTAAAACAAAATAAACCAAACCAATCTAAACCAAAGAATAATATTCTATTCATTCTATTCATGTCGGCATTAAATAACACCATTGAATCTATAAACCAAACCAATCTAAAAAAGAATACATATTCTATTCATATGAATCTATCCTAAAAAATGTTGTCGGCATTAGATAACATTAAAACAAAATAAACCAAACCAATCTAAACCAAAGAATACATATTCTATTCATACGAATCTATCCTAAAAATTGAGTTTGATATGCCTTAAAACAAAATAAACCAAACCAATCTAAACCAAAGAATACATATTCTATTCATACGAATCTATCCTAAAAAATGTTGTCGGCATTAGATAACACATTGAGGTTGATATGCCTTAAAACAAAATAAAACCAAACCAATCTAAACCAAAGAATACATATTCTATTCATACGAATCTATCCTAAAATCTTGTCGGCATTAGATAACACATTGAGTTTGATATGCCTTAAAACAAAATAAACCAAACCAATCTAAACCAAAGAATACATATTCTATTCATACGAATCTATCCTAAAAATGTTAACCCATTGTTTGATATGCCTTAAATAAAATAAACCAAACCAATTGAGGAATACATATTCTATTCATACGAATTCCTAAAACAAAAACACATTGAGGTTGATATGCCTTAAAAAAAAACCAAACCAATCTAAACCAAAGAATACATATTCTATTCATATGAATCTATCCTAAAAATGTTGTCGGCATTAGATAACACATTGAGGTTGATATGCCTTAAAACAAAATAAACCAAACCAATCTAAACCAAAGAATACATATTCTATTCATAAATCTATCCTAAAATGTTGTCGGCATTAACCATTGAGGTTGATATGCCTTAAAAACAAAATAAACCAAACCAATCTAAACCAAAGAATACATATTCTATTCATTCTATCCTAAAAATCTTGTCGGCATTAATAACACATTGAGGTTGATATGCCTTACAAAATAAACCAAACCAATCTAAACCAAGAATACATATTCTATTCATACGAATCTATCCTAAAATGTTGTCGGCATTAGATAACACATTGAGGTTGATATGCCTTAAAAACAAAATAAACCAAACCAATCTAAACCAAAGAATACATATTCTATTCATAAATCTATCCTAAAATCTTGTCGGCATTAATAACACATTGAGGTTGATATGCCTTAAAACAAAATAAACCAAACCAATCTAAACCAAAGAATACATATTCTATTCATACGAATCTATCCTAAAAATGTTGTCGGCATTAGATAACACATTGAGGTTGATATGCCTTAAAACAAAATAAACCAAACCAATCTAAACCAAAGAATACATATTCTATTCATAAACGAATCTATCCTAAAATGTTGTCGGCATTAAATAACCCATTGAGTTTGATATGCCTTAAAACAAAATAAACCAAACCAATCTAAACCAAAGAATACATATTCTATTCATACGAATCTATCCTAAAAATGTTGTCGGCATTAGATAACACATTGAGGTTGATATGCCTTAAAACAAAATAAACCAAACCAATCTAAACCAAAGAATACATATTCTATTCATACGAATCTATCCTAAAAATCTTGTCGGCATTAAATAACCCATTGAGTTTGATATGCCTTAAAACAAAATAAACCAAACCAATCTAAACCAAAGAATACATATTCTATTCATACGAATCTATCCTAAAAATAACCCATTGAGTTGTCCAATCTAAACCAAAGAATACATATTCTATTCATACGAATCTATCCTAAAAATCTTGTCGGCATAACCCATTGAGTTTGATATGCCTTAAAACAAAATAAACCAAACCAATCTAAACCAAAGAATACATATTCTATTCATACGAATCTATCCTAAAAAATGTTGTCGGCATTAGATAACACATTGAGGTTGATATGCCTTAAAACAAAATAAACCAAACCAATCTAAACCAAAGAATACATATTCTAAAATCCTAAAATGTAAACCAAACAAAATAAACCAAACCAATCTAAACCAAAGAATACATATTCTATTCATACGAATCTATCCTAAAAATGTTGTCGGCATTAAAAACCCATTGAGGTTGATATGCCAAAACAAAATAAACCAAACCAATCTAAACCAAAGAATACATATTCTATTCATCTATTCATACGAATCTAAAACAAAATAAACCAAACCAATCTAAACCAAAGAATACATATTCTAAAAATCCTTGTTGTCGGCATTAGATAACACATTGAGGTTGATATGCCTTAAAACAAAAATAAACCAAACCAATCTAAACCAAAGAATACATATTCTATTCATACGAATCTATCCTAAAAATGTTGTCGGCATTAGATAACACATTGAGGTTGATATGCCTTAAAACAAAATAAACCAAACCAATCTAAACCAAAGAATACATATTCTATTCATACGAATCTATCCTAAAAATGTTGTCGGCATTAGATAACACATTGAGGTTGATATGCCTTAAAACAAAATAAACCAAACCAATCTAAACCAAAGAATACATATTCTATTCATACGAATCTATCCTAAAAATCTTGTCGGCATTAGAAAACAAAATAAACCAAACCAATCTAAACCAAAGAATACATATTCTATTCATACGAATCTATCCTAAAAAATGTTGTCGGCATTAGATAACACATTGAGGTTGATATGCCTTAAAACAAAATAAACCAAACCAATCTAAACCAAAGAATACATATTCTATTCATACGAATCTATCCTAAAAAATTTGTCGGCATTAGATAACACATTGAGGTTGATATGCCTTAAAACAAAATAAACCAAACCAATCTAAACCAAAGAATACATATTCTATTCATAATAAATACATTGAATCTATCCTAAAAAAAAATAAACCAAACCAATTGTCGGAATACATATTCATTCAGATAATCTATCCTAAAATGTTGTCGGCATTAGATAACCCATTGAGGTTGATATGCCTTAAAACAAAATAAACCAAACCAATCTAAACCAAAGAATATTCATATTCTATTCATATGAATCTATCCTAAAATGTTGTCGGCATTAGATAAAATGTTGTCGGCATTAAATAACACATTGAGGTTGATATGCCTTAAAACAAAATAAACCAAACCAATCTAAACCAAAGAATACATATTCTATTCATACGAATCTATCCTAAAAAATGTTGTCGGCATTAAATAACCCATTGAGGTTGATATGCCTTAAAAAAATAAACAAAATAAACCAAACCAATTCTAAAAATCTTGTTCGGCATTAAATAACCCATTGAGTTTGATATGCCAAAGAAAATAAATATTCTATTCATTCATACGAATCTATCCTAAAAATGTTGTCGGCATTAGATAACACATTGAGGTTGATATGCCTTAAAACAAAATAAACCAAACCAATCTAAACCAAAGAATACATATTCTATTCATACGAATCTATCCTAAAAAATGTTGTCGGCATTAGATAACACATTGAGGTTGATATGCCTTAAAACAAAATAAACCAAACCAATCTAAACCAAAGAATACATATTCTATTCATACGAATCTATCCTAAAAATCTTGTCGGCATTAAATAACCCATTGAGTTTGATATGCCTTAAAACAAAATAAACCAAACCAATCTAAACCAAAGAATACATATTCTATTCATACGAATCTATCCTAAAAATGTTGTCGGCATTAGATAACACATTGAGGTTGATATGCCTTAAAACAAAATAAACCAAACCAATCTAAACCAAAGAATACATATTCTATTCATACGAATCTATCCTAAAAATCTTGTCGGCATTAAATAACCCATTGAGTTTGATATGCCTTTAAAACAAAATAAACCAAACCAATTCTATTCTAAACCAAAGAATACATATTCTATTCATAAACCAAAGAATCTATCCTAAAATGTTGTTGTCGGCATTAGATAACACATTGAGGTTGATATGCCTTAAAACAAAATAAACCAAACCAATCTAAACCAAAGAATACATATTCTATTCATACGAATCTATCCTAAAAATCTTGTCGGCATTAGATAACACATTGAGGTTGATATGCCTTAAAACAAAAATAAACCAAACCAATCTAAACCAAAGAATACATATTCTATTCATACGAATCTATCCTAAAAAATCTTGTCGGCATTAAATAACCCATTGAGTTTGATATGCCTTAAAACAAAATAAACCAAACCAATCTAAACCAAAGAATACATATTCTATTCATAAATCTATCCTAAAATGTTGTCGGCATTAGATAACACATTGAGTTTGATATGCCTTAAAACAAAATAAACCAAACCAATCTAAACCAAAGAATACATATTCTATTCATACGAATCTATCCTAAAAATGTTGTCGGCATTAGGTTGATATGCCTTAAAACAAAATAAACCAAACCAATTGAGTTTCCTAAAATGTTGTCGGCATTAGAATAACCCATTGAGTTTGATATGCCTTAAAACAAAATAAACCAAACCAATTAATATGCCTTAAAAAACAAAATAAACCAAACCAATCTAAACCAAAGAATACATATTCTATTCATACGAATCTATCCTAAAAATCTTGTCGGCATTAAATAACCCATTGAGTTTGATATGCCTTAAAACAAAATAAACCAAACCAATCTAAACCAAAGAATACATATTCTATTCATACGAATCTATCCTAAAAAAACCAAACTTGTTCGGCATTAAAAATAAAATAACATTGAGTTTGATATGCCTTAAAACAAAATAAACCAAACCAATCTAAACCAAAGAATACATATTCTATTCATACGAATCTATCCTAAAATCTTGTCGGCATTAAATAACCCATTGAGTTTGATATGCCTTAAAACAAAATAAACCAAACCAATCTAAACCAAAGAATACATATTCTATTCATACGAATCTATCCTAAAATGTTGTCGGCATTAAAAACCCATTGAGTTTGATATGCCTTAAAACAAAATAAACCAAACCAATAAACCAAAGAATACATATTCTATTCATACGAATCTATCCTAAAAATGTTGTTAACCCATTGAGTTTGATATGCCTTAAAAAAAAATAAACCAAACCAATCTAAACCAAAGAATACATATTCTATTCATACGAATCTATCCTAAAAATGTTGTCGGCATTAGATAACCCATTGAGGTTGATATGCCTTAAAACAAAATAAACCAAACCAATCTAAACCAAAGAATACATATTCTATTCATACGAATCTATCCTAAAAATCTTGTCGGCATTAAATAACCCATTGAGTTTGATATGCCTTAAAACAAAATAAACCAAACCAATCTAAACCAAAGAATACATATTCTATTCATACGAATCTATCCTAAAAATGTTGTCGGCATTAAATAACCCATTGAGTTTGATATGCCTTAAAACAAAATAAACCAAACCAATCTAAACCAAAGAATACATATTCTATTCATACGAATCTATCCTAAAAATGTTGTCGGCATTAAATAACCCATTGAGTTTGATATGCCTTAAAACAAAATAAACCAAACCAATCTAAACCAAAGAATACATATTCTATTCATATGAATCTATCGTAAAAATGTTGTCGGCATTAAATAACACATTGAGGTTGGTATGCCACAAAACAAAATAAACCAAACCAATCTAAACCAAAGAATACATATTCTATTCATACGAATCTATCCTAAAAATGTTGTCGGCATTAGATAACACATTGAGGTTGATATGCCGTAAAACAAAATAAACCAAACCAATCTAAACCAAAGAATACATATTCTATTCATATGAATCTATCGTAAAAATGTTGTCGGCATTAAATAACACATTGAGGTTGGTATGCCACAAAACAAAATAAACCAAACCAATCTAAACCAAAGAATACATATTCTATTCATACGAATCTATCCTAAAAATGTTGTCGGCATTAAATAACCCATTGAGGTTGATATGCCTTAAAACAAAATAAACCAAACCAATCTAAACCAAAGAATACATATTCTATTCATATGAATCTATCGTAAAAATGTTGTCGGCATTAAATAACACATTGAGGTTGGTATGCCACAAAACAAAATAAACCAAACCAATCTAAACCAAAGAATACATATTCTATTCATACGAATCTATCCTAAAAATGTTGTCGGCATTAGATAACACATTGAGGTTGATATGCCTTAAAACAAAATAAACCAAACCAATCTAAACCAAAGAATACATATTCTATTCATATGAATTTATCCTAAAAATGTTGTCGGCATTAGATAACACATTGAGGTTGATATGCCGTAAAACAAAATAAACCAAACCAATCTAAACCAAAGAATACATATTCTATTCATACGAATCTATCCTAAAAATCTTGTCGGCATTAAATAACCCATTGAGTTTGATATGCCTTAAAACAAAATAAACCAAATCAATCTAAACCAAAGAATACATATTCTATTCATACGAATCTATCCTAAAAATCTTGTCGGCATTAAATAACCCATTGAGTTTGATATGCCTTAAAACAAAATAAACCAAATCAATCTAAACCAAAGAATACATATTCTATTCATACGAATCTATCCTAAAAATCTTGTCGGCATTAAATAACCCATTGAGTTTGATATGCCTTAAAACAAAATAAACCAAATCAATCTAAACCAAAGAATACATATTCTATTCATACGAATCTATCCTAAAAATCTTGTCGGCATTAAATAACCCATTGAGGTTGATATGCCGTAAAACAAATGAAATCAAACCAGAATCCCACCACGGTACCAAATATATTGTCTGTGACTTCTTTTTTCTTCTCCAAACGCTAAAAGAGCGATTGAAAGACCCTGGATGAGATGACAGAAAAATGAACAGACAGCTGACAACGATTACTAAAGGGGACTTTACAGAGATTTAAAAAAAAGTGTTTTCGAAGCAGCAAATATATGGGGATTGTTGAAGCATGTAAACATCGAGGAAGTTTCAAAGAAAATGGGAGAAAAATTCTACTTATACTTACAATCAGAAAGAGATTACATTTCTGGGACACATAATGAAGAAAGAAGGCTTGGAAAATTTGACACTCAGAGGACATATCGAAGGCAATAGAGACTGAAGAGAAAGTCGTAGGAATAGTAAAGAAGAAAAAAATTGCTAAGAGTCACAAAGGATAGGAAGTTATGGAGAGCCATTTTCGCCCATTCCATGAAGGGACACGGAATATAGAAGAAGACAAAAAGTGGATGAACTAACATGCGGACCACCTTGAAGGCCACGAAAGCGTCATTACTCACAGTCTTATTTTGTTTGTCGTTAATATAAAATACTTGAACCAGAGAGGTATTCATTTGTGAGCAGCGTGTCTTGGTCAAAGTAAACATCACGAAGCCTATTCCTCTGCTGGTCAAACCAAAGCTGATATCCCCGAAATTTAATGCTCGCTTTGGCCACGAACAGGTGGCTATCGCCTACGTCGAGAGAGCCCTTCGTCCTGGTCGTTGGCTTCAATCTCAGAATCACACAGCTCAGTGATGCCATGTCACCACCTCACTGTCAGCATTCATAGCTAGTGAGACCAGATGACAATTGAACCTACAAGAAGGCTTATCTGCTCTTTTAAAGCAACTCCCATGAACTGGAAAGCCTGGTGTGGGAACTGGCTTAGTCACCGCTGGCTAGACTATGCAGCAGATAGTAATGAGTTATATCGTATCAGTAGCACTCGTAGAGTTACCTAGAATAAAATACTGTATCACAGGATTATAGTTGCCCTGTGTACGATCTTATGCTGACAAGATTACAGCCTTTTATTAGTAACCAAGTATAACATGTAGTGTATTTTAACTATAAGGATGATATATAGTATTTCGACTATCAATAATACTAAAACCTCATTACTATCAATAATACTAAAACCTTATTAATATAAGGTTTTAGTACTATTGATAGTTGAAATGGATAGAACCGTAAGTTCTATGCTAACAGTTTCCTCCCCCGTATGTTCGCTTCAGCCTCTTGCTTTCCAGTCAAATTTGATCTTCGAAAATATTAATGCATAGTCAAGCGTTATTTTCTGTTTTCCTAATTTTTGTTATTTCATTGTTCTCTCTCCTTAATAATGTTTTCTTTTTCTCATATTCATCCAATAAACCCTTGCGAGTTAGTGAGTTTATTGCCTGAAATGATTGTAAAAATTATATTGAAATCTGTGTTTATATTGATCTGTAAATGTAATCATTTACTGCAATTTATCTAAATTACTTGTATGTTTAATCACGAGTAAATTAAAACATATATTCAGGGTTTTGGAAATCCTGTGTGTATACAGATATATCTTTCGAACAAGAATATTATAACCATAATTCTTAGCAAAAAGAACGAGGAAGTTGTGACACCAAAAATCAACTACAAAAATTTAAATATCAAGGAACCTTTATAACAGAAGACATTAAATGCGAAATCAAATCGGAAGAAGCACTGGAATAGTCAAAGATGCTTTCCACGTCTCCAGATGCCTTGATCTATCCCCTATCCTTCTCTTCTTCCTTCCTCTATCACTCCTATTCGCTCTCGTCCCAACTCTCTGTAACCCCTTGTGTGCTAGTGGTTTCTCGCCTTGCTTGAAGTGAAACGCTAAAAAAAGAAAAAAAAGGAAGCTAAGCAAAGTAATAAGAAACAGGAAAATTAAGTTGGAAACAAGGAAAAGAGTACTAAACAGTTACGTAATATGGCAGAGAATACTGGACGATCCCCTAACAAATAAAGAAGAGACTTGAAGAAACAGAAATGTGATTCTACAGAAGGATGCTGAGAATACCATGGACTGAACATGTGACCAAAGACGATGTTTTAGAGAAAAGGGAAATAAAAATGACGCATACTTAGCATCAGAAATAGATAGTTTGAGAGTGCTTAATGAGGGAAGACGACTTAGAAAATTTAACACTCACAAGACATATTGAAGAGGGACAGAGTAAAAAAGCGTACAGATTAATAACTGCAAGGAAGGAAGTTGTGGAGTGCCATGATCGTCAACGTCCTGAATCGACACGGCACATAAAAGAAGAAGATTCTAATCATTATAGAAGCTATATATAAGAGCAATACCACATTGGCAAGGTACATATTGGAAATCAAAGGTAAAAACTATAATTTTAATAGGTGATGGTTTATAATTACGAAGACTATAAGTAATGGGTCAGGGTCAAATGTTTGCTGATTGAATTGAAAATTTGCCATAGGAACGTTACAAGACACGAAGAACTTGTTAAATATATGATCCGAAATAATTACTAAGTGTAAACATGGAAGGAAATTGCTACTGTTATCATGGGAATCGGGAATTATAAAAGAAAAAAAATAACTATGCTAAATATAAAAAAATAACATATATACATATTCTTAATTATATAAAACGTCCTGGGTATAACGATAAACTACAACCATCTGCAAGAACATTGAACGGGAGATTGGAGCTTCTGAGGAGCGTGGAACCATTTCTGAATTGTTGTTGTTCCTGGGTTGACCCTGACTCGAGGTAGTAGCACCGGTTAGGGTCCCAGCTACGGGCAAATAGTAAGCCTACAACCAAAAAAAAAAAAAAAAAAAAAAATCAACATTATATTTTTATAATGAAATGACCGATAATACATTTTAATAGCAAAATGACAATTAATGCAACACTAAAAATATATAAAAATGAATTTTTATAGTAAATTGACCAACAATATATTTTATGATCTACAAAGTCTAAAATTACGTACAAAATATTCAAATTTCGGCATTAAATAACCCATGGAAGTTGATATTCCGCCAAACAAAATCAATCAACAAAACAATGAAGCAACATGGTAGAACTCTTTCATATAATGTCCTATAATTTCTTAATAAAATCAAACTGTACTTCAAAATATAACTTCAACAAAGCTGCAACATAAAACACACATAACACCGCCTCTAGTAATCATGACCACATAAACAGGAACATGCACGAAATCTGAGTATCGTCTACCATGTATTCAATTGCGAAAGCAGAATAGCAGATATCATATTTTCAACACATCAAAGTTCCCAAGAAAATTAAATTTCGGCATTAAATGACCCATACAGATATTGATATGACGTGAAACAAATCAAATCAAAAATCAAATAATCACAGAAACACACACACACACACACACGTGTGTGTGTGCGCGCGTGTATGTGTGACATTTGTTTACATTTGTATAAAAAAATTGCTAGATTTAGCTGCCTCATTCTGAAGAGATGTGATACAGCGAAACAGTAGTGTCTGCACATCACACACACACACACACACACACACACACATATATATATATATATATATATATATATATATATATATATATATATATGATAATGTTAATTGGTAATCCGTATGGATAATTCCCGAGAGCTCAATGTAGTAAACAGAGCAAGTAATAATTAATTAACAAATCGGAGACTTCAGAAAGCCATGGTAATATTTTATTATTCGCGAGATCGATAAAATTATGTTTCGCTTCGTCAGACATTGAGGTTTCAAAACAATATATAAATATATATATATATATATATATATATATATATATATATATATATATATATATATATCATATTCAAATAGAAATTAGTGGAAGATGACCGAAAGGAAATTGACGTTTAAAATCCGAGTTCCCTCACAGGCTTACAAGATTCATCTATACGAAGTATGGATCTTCCCGTCGCGTTCGACGTATGATGTTACGGAGAACACGAACTATGACGGGCATGACTTTTGAGACCGGCTCAAGAATTGCACAAAAGACCACAAACAGTACAGGAGAAGGTATTGTATCCAAGTGCAGCAGGAACACTGTTAGATGTCTTATTTTACATTCTCATTTCATGTAGTCGACTGATGGTGACTTGTCAGCACAGCTATATCAGTGTTGTACTTCTTTAGCTCCAATGCGACCAGAGCTGTTTTTCTTTCTGGTGCTGAGTTGTTGTCCTGGAGAGTTTGTACATTCCAAGTGCCAAGATGAAGTTGATGTTGTTTCGTAGAGTTTTTCGAAGTAGCCGGATATGTGTGGAACTAATTAGATGTAGTTGTCAGAAAACAAACATAATGATTTGTTTCAAGCGGTGAAGGATTGTGTCGGACCATACACACTTTTTGGATCTGTCGATAAGAAAGTAACGGAAACTCCGAACGACAGTCGTCATGTAATATTATACCGGAGTTTAACCTCTCCCGATCACCGATCACAGTCAGTATCAGCCAGTACACCCCTCTTGGCAGACACATACAATATAATGACCGGGTTAAGTTGTCCTGGGTTTTCCTTCCCATCTGAAGTTTGTTTTTTTAATTGTGAAACCAACACTAAAACTCATATATATATATATATATATATATATATATATATATATATATATATATATATATATAATAAAGACATATATAAATATTTTACACTGGACAAATCCGGACAGTCCGATGATATATTCAGCGTCGTTCTGGCAAGTCCTGAGACGAAGGTGGTGCCAAGCTGTTGGACTCTACCTAGTTGGACTTTATCTTTCCATTGGACATCATCCGTGGCGTGGAGAGGGATGACCTTCCGCATGGCCACCAGCAGATCCCTCGTAAAACCCTGACCAGATTGCGTCCTGGAATGGAGACTCCAGTGTCGCAAAACATGGAAAGAAACAGTCTAATGATGGGAGGATTCAGATGGTCCTTCTGTAAACTAGCCACCAGCAATAGGGGAACTTCATCTTTGCTTCAAGAATGCCTGCCAAATGGACATAATGGCGATGGACATGGATATCGAGAAGTGGAAAGATGTAATCAACAATGGAGCATGCCGGAGACGTGATTTACAGTGTGGGCTAGAACGAGAAAGAGACGAAGGCTTGCCGCCGAGGAGAAGCGTGCTCGAATGATAGAAAACAAGACGGTGACATTCAGTGGGAGAGAACGTCCTCACCTGCATTGGTTGCTCTCGAGACTGTCACTCCTGTGTGGGCCTGTATAGTCTGTGACAACTTTTTGGGCTCATGTTTTCTCGAGACTGAGATATGCTACGCTTTAGAAGAAGATATAAGAGGTAAGTGAAACTGATGATCGGTAACGTGAGATAATAATCATGTATTAGTTCTTCATAATGATTTATTAAGCATAGCTTAGTTGTAGTACAAGGCGGAGATAAGGCAGCAATACGTAATGATCTACATCACGACTTAGTCATAAATAATCGAGCGATTTAAGGTTTACTGACTATTACACGAAAGACCCCGAGTTAGTAGTAGTATATATATATATATATATATATATATATATATATATATAGATAGATAGATAGATAGTTAGATAGATAGATAGATAGATAGATAGATAGATATTGGGATTTGCTAAGCATAGCGACAGAAGGGCTAGATAAAGGATTAACACGGACCTAAAGTGTTTATGCTGGATTTTAATTTTAATTTGCTCCATTAAACTATGTCTCTTACTCTCTCTCTCCCCCACCTCTCTCTCTCTCTCTCTCTCTCTCTATATATATATATATATATATATATATATATATATATATATATATATATATATATGTGTGTGTGTGTGTGTTGTGGATTAAATATTACAATATACTCTATAACTATAAGAGCTCCAATCAGAGGCAAGAAAAATAAGCCATTTGTGGTTAGGCAGTTCGCCATCAGGCTCGCGATGAACTTGCCGGACCTCTCTGCTTTGGGGCAAAGAGGAACCCAAAGAAGGCTTTGCCTACGAGCAGAGTCTCGTCTCGAGAGGTAGACAAACCCGACCCCATGTAAGCGGGTTGTAAGCGGGGGAGTTTTGTCCGAGCTTATGGGCTTGGAATCGCCACACATAAAAACTGGTCTTGTGCCACATCCCGCCTTGTGGTGATGTTTGGGTAAATACCATCTATTTGGAGTCAGTCTTCAGATTAATAAATATAGGAGTCACAGCAAATAACCGAAGGATTACTTACATTATAAGTGCTACACAACGCGTTATCACAGTGGATACAGAACTCAGGCGAGTTATAACTGTTGTCACATGTATTCGGAACTCTTAAGAGTTGTAAAAGGAGTTACAAGAAATTTCGAAGCTCATACTGAGTGAACGAGTATAGAAAAGATATACTTGTTGCTTCGGGAACAAGGATACTGGTGACGAGAAGAATTTTAACCAGGTTGGTTTTAAAAAAAATCTTGTTGTGTATAAGAATGAAGTCTTTTTTCTTGGGTGTAGGGAAAAAGCATTCTAGCGAATATGAAGGACATTTTCGCTTCCACAGTTGAAGTTCAACAACAACCTTAACAGAAACAACACTGAAATTAACAGTTTCTAGAACTACAAAAAAGAGCAAGGCGTGTTGTTGCATATAATTCTGAAGAAAACAAAACAAAAAAAAAATTTCTTCAACGTCTCTTACCACAGACGCTGTCCAAAATTTTTGTATACAATCCTGATCAGGTATTGACTTTTTCTGCGTATTTTAGTAGATATGAACAAATAATTCAGTTAGGATTGAAACACCTGGGAAGATGAGAAAAAAACGAAATTGTTGTTGAGGAAAATAGCTCCGATAGAGTATGAAAAATACTGCAACTACATGTTACCGAAAAAAAAAACAGGTGTAATTTGGTTTGAAGACACGGTAGACATTCGGAGGAAAATCTATGGTGACAAGAACTCGTTGGAAGGTGCATGAATTTAACAACATCTAAAAAAGATGCTAAAATATGAGTGAAAATTATAACGAAAATTGAACAAAACAGGAACGAAATAATGGACGATTGCCAGACAGTTCTACGTCTGAAACACGATGCTAAAGAAATTCAGAAAAAGGAATGTGTATTGGTACAAGCAAAGTACAAACGTACAAAAAGGAGAATAAATCCTTGTTTCAAATGTGGTAAATACCATCTTGGAAATGACTGTCTGTTTGAAAATGCAGAATGTTATACCTGTGGTAAACGAGAACATATAAAGTCACACTGCAAAACCAAACCAAGAAAAAATTCACACATGGATGACATTCGTAGACAGCATTTGACGAAAAATGGTCACAAAAACAAAAGGATATTTGTGAATGTGAAAATAAATAATGCGTTTGTGAAAATGCTACTGGACATTTTAATAATCAGTGAAATCACATGGGAGAAAAAAGGGAAAGACTTGATTTAAAAAAAAAACTTCCAAAGTCGTGATTTAAGTTTCGGGTGAGAAATTATTTTTTTGAGAAACGTATTAAGCTTGTAAAAACTTAAGCTTATGTACTAAAAAGTTCTACGAATTTATACGGTACTGACTGGATGGAACTATTGGAACAATGGAATTTACCTATAAATGTTTATGGTAAAAACGTATGTGGACAGCGACCAATTTAAAAAGTCAAAGCGAAAATCTTAAGGAGGAATGAATAAATTTTTTCCAGATGTTCTTTCAAATGAACTGGGTCAGTTTACAAAATTCAAGGCGGATTTACAAGTAAATAAAGGTTCGACGCCATTATTTCAGCCGAAACGCGGCGTACCATTGGAAAATTAATCGTCGGAAGAATATGCATGGACTTGGTGATTACATCAGAGACAATCTGCCGATGGCCAGGGAATTGAATCTCAAGGCCGCTCACTAGGCTTTCATATGCTTCCGTATTTCACTACTAAACTCTCTCAGCTAACTCTTTTTCTTTTATCTCCCCTTTTCCCAAGACTCAGGTATATTAGACGCAACAGCTGACAGTATAGAAAAAGAATCTCTCTCTCTCTGTCTCTCTCTCTCTATCCATCTGTGAACATCTTTGTCTTCGTTGACTTTAATGCTCACCACGAAACATGACTGAAACATACAGATAAAGATACTGATGTTGCTGTTATACAGACATTAAATTTTTCCATTGTCCAATCCTTCACTCTAACCCTGGACTTCCCTACTCGATTCCCTAGCCAAACCGAGCAACAGTTGGATCTATTTCTTACCTCCTCTCCTTGCTCTTGCGGAGCTTCTCAATATTGCCCTCTTGGTAACCAGGACCACTCTGTGACAGCTATTTATATCCCCTTCCAAGTATACATTAAACAGGAACTCCCTAAATATACGACCTCTTTCCGTTACCAGCATGTTCTTGGGACTCATTCCGGGATTATCTTCGTGATTCTCCTTGAACTGATATCTTCAGCCTCCCAATTGCAAATTGTGCCATTGAGGTTTCTTCTTGGGTCAAAGCCAGCATGGATTTTTCAACCCTTCTCGGAAATAGCAGTTGAAAACGCTGTTCTCTTTATGATTCAAACCAGTATGCTCAGCCATAATAGCATTCAAGAACAACTATTTCCGGCTATACCATCGTGACAGCTCTCATCATAAAAAGTACATATTCGCTACTGCTCGTAAATAACCGAGTTCTCAAAGGAGCTAAGCCCCTGTTTGCCGAGATGATGAGGTACCACAAAAAACTCTGGTACTCGTTATTACTGGTGTCTCTGTAATAGAGTACTAAATAAGTGCAAGGTCTCTATTCCCCCTCTTCAATCTGTTCGAGGTATTATCTTCCTCTCCAGATAAAACTGAATGCTTTGGCCGTAAATTCTCCTCAAGCACTACTCTTGACTCATTTGGAGTATCCATGAATATCTTCCCACTTAGAACTTTTCGCTGTTGACTGATATGCATACAACACCTACACCTTTCTGCTATCAACTCTGACTCTGATCCCCCAAAGCATCTGAACCCAATGGTATCCCTGTAATAATTATTAAGAAGTGTTTTCCCGAAATGACTCCTGGTCTCTCTAAACTGTTTTATAAATGCCTCGCAGTCTACATTTTCTTTCCTGCTCGAAGTCATGGTCCCATCTATCGGCTTATTATGTTTCTACCTGTTTTTGCGAAACTCCTAGAGGCCATAATCAATGCTGAATTGGTTTGTCATCTCTAATCGTAGGATCTTTTCTCAGGCAAGCAATACGGTTTTCGTTTCTCCAGGTCACCCCTGATGTACTAATGGTTATTACCGAAAGAGTTTATCATGCTCTAGATAAAAACGGTGAAGCCCACACTGTGCCTTTGGACAGGGTTTTACATTTAGATCTTCTCAACAAGCTGAAAAGTTACGGTATCTCGGGGCACATTTTTGAGCTGTTACTATCAAATCCTGAAATGAAAGTTATCCTGAATGGCCACTCTTGGCATCTACACTGATGACACTAACATTTACTCTTGCCTCGATAGTAAGGCTGATCAGTGAGACAAAGTCAAAATGGCAGCTGATTTATAAAACTATTTCAAGACCGTCGTTAACTGGGGCAAAATATTTTAACGCCTCCAAATCAAAATTTCTCTCAATTAATCATCTGAGAGAACCCTCATTGACTTCCATCAGAATGGCTAATGATCTCTTCTGAAAGTGACTTGTTGCCACTTCTCAGGCTAACGTCCTCAGCTGACATGAAGTGGAAAGACTATCCACTGCTTGGTCAGCTGGTAAGAAAGTCGGTTCGTGTTAGACAATTTATTTCTCTACGTAAGGTTGCTTTTCTGTGTTTTTAATGTAAATACTTTTATGTTAATTGTTCGGATAAGCTTTTCGCTATGGTAGTTTCTGTCGTGTTTCTCCTTTCACTCGCAGACAAAGCACACCGATAATCCAAATGTGTAAGTTAACTGTTTCTCCCACAGTAGCCAAGGGCAAAGGCAAAAATACAACTAAACCGCTCCACCTGCATTGCTTATATAGCCGTGTGATTAGATCATCCGAAAGAGTTCTACAACCTTCCATTCAATTCTATTGGACAGATTCGCATATGTGCAATCTGCATTAGACATATGCGCATGCCACTAATTTGCATTGGACAGATCTAGATGCTAGCGATGTCCACAGCACCCCCCACCGAAGCTTATGTAAAAGTAACAACAAAGTTTCGCTCTGAGTTTGTGTGTTCTCTTTCACCGTCTGGGGCTGGTTAGTCCATATTCTGATACAGGCAGTCTGATCTGGGGTAGAAGTGATCTGGTTTGTATCTGAGCTCGTGACACTTTCTTCCAGACCCCCATTTCATGTTCGGTTGGACGCTCAGAAACATTGTCTCATCGATAGGTCTCCTTCGAAGCGTGGCGCGGACGTAGCTGTTGCCAGTCTCGTCTGCATACTGGACCATGAGAAAAAACTTGACGTTGAAACAACGACTATCCAACGACTTCCTGACGACTGCTGGTACCCATTGAGGATGTTTGTCTCGGTGAGGTCCAAAGTACAGTGTATATAGCGGATTACCAGGTTTGTACTGTCTAGTTAACTTGGCGACACCTCCCGAGTTTGGAGTCATTTCAGTCTTTGATGATACATTGGATTGCTTGCCCTGAGCTATGAGTGCTGGTGAGGTCAGGAGAGGATCAATCCTAGTTTCTGTCAGTATAGAATCTATAGGATGTCGGCCTTCTCGAGTACTTCATTGAGAACTCTTGAAGAGCTTGCTTCGAGGGCAGAGAAAAATTTCTCAGTGTACCAAGTTCCGTTGGTAGCTGGATGGCACGGTGCTTCTGTCAGGTGCGTGATCACACGTTCTTTGCACCAGCTCTGAAATTCTTCAGAAAGGAAGGTCAGTGCATTATCCGAATTCACCGTGTGAGGGTATCCTATACTGAGCGAAATCCTCATCAAAACTGACGTTCATGTGAATTAACCGCAATGAATTATCAAAGGAAATGGACATTTTATGCGAGAGGTACTGTTACCGGCGCCTATAGGGGGTGATGACGCCTTGAGTCGTGACCTAGTAACGAAAGGACATACTTACGAAGGAATATGAGGGCGGGCGGAAGATCAATGTTTCAGTATATGAGATTCCTATTCAGGCCTTAGGAGTTCTGGCCTCATCGACTCAAACCCCCCTTAAGTCGCGTCTGTTATTTCTGTCTTACCTGAAATGGGCACGCCAGTGACCAGCACCGGTGCGGTAAAACCCTCGGTTGGGTCCATTGTGTGGACCCCATTCCCTAAAAAGCCTTTGCCCGCCGCTTGTGCCGTTGCACAGAAGGAAAAGGGGGAATGGCAGATCATTGTTAAACCAAATGGAAGTTCTAGACAGAGGAATTTCTGTACCCGAAACCGCTATGGTTAAAGACACACAGGCCCACTACTAATACTAGTTCCAAAGCCAATACTCCGGCCAGCTATGCCGAACAAATCAGAAATCAGCGATTGAAGTATGAACCAATTTTCAAAAAGGCCGAAAAATTGCAACAATTGAAAGAAGTTTCAAAAACAAACAGAGAAAAATCTCTCCGAAAGTACCATTTTCCCCCAAAGTCAAGCAGCACGTCTCCTGGTCCAGTGGTAGAATCATCAACTCCCACTCTTTCCAAAATAACCATCCTCAAAAAACCCAAAAAAAATGCTCAAAAAAAAAAAAAAAATCGACCTTTGCTAACAATCTAAACACATCCCCTGCCCCATCAGCACACCGAAATATGCGATCAGAAAAACTGCTACGAATCCACTAACAAAAAGTTGAAAACTATATGATCTGGATCCCCTTCTGTTTGTCTTAAGGTCCTTGATAAAATCTAGAGACGGATATGCAATGTAATTTGCCCAGCTCTGGCATCTTGTCTGCAGTCGCTTTCTCATAGACGTGCCGTCGTCTTCCGCAGTCTTTTTTACAATTACTTTCATGGTAACTGCTCCGATGATCTGCTTTCGCTGATTCCCAGACTTCACGAATTTAAGCGTTCTACTAGGCTGGCATCTCGCTCTCACCCTTTCACTGTCGAAACTGTTAAATGTAGCCGTCTCTTCTATTCCAATAGCTTCATGTCTCGCACCTCTCGCCTGTGGAACTCCCACCTCTTTTCCTGTTTCCCTGATAGCTATAATCTCCAACTATTCAAATGTAATGTCAATCGACGTCTCCAGATGCCTTGATCTATCTCTTCCTCCACTCCTCTATCATTCCTATTTGCTCTCGCTCCAACTGCGTGCTAGTGGCTTCCCGACTTGCTTGGGGTGAAAAAAATCACCGAGAAATAAGTGTGCCGGGTAACGAAGGAGTGGGGAAAAAAAGGCAATAACGCAGTCCAGAAACATGAAAGATTTTAAATGTTTAATCAAAATTAAAGCGGTGAACTAAATGGATGTGGTAACCCCCCCTAAAATTCCAAAAGGTGAGAGAATATTGACTGTCGTAAGAGCTGAGAGAATATTGATTGAGGTGAGAGAATATTTACTCTAGTGGGAGCAAATATGGGTGATGACTGAGGAGGAAATCGTGTTTTTGCAATGTTTACCACTTTAGCTTTCTTTGACAAAGCCAATGTAAGTTTAGTTCATCCCTTTGTGTATAGAGTTTTAAAAATCACGTTCCTTTAGAACATTGGCATCCTGTCTCATGATAGTACCATCAAAAATGGGATGGACACAGGTTCATTAGAATAGGCCGCCAGTGTCTTGACCCCAGCTATGTTCAATCCAGCACAGAAACCCTAAACAGCCTGATAATGGCACTCTGGTTAGCTCATAAGAATATCCGGCTCGGAGTCTCGAAGGGCGATGCTGACTTGCGATCTTCAGCGTCACGGGGTGAATGTATTTTGTGTACAGGAGCCCCGGTTTTCAAATCGCGATCGTGAAAGCATTCTATATAGATGGCCCTCTCTTAAGCATGTTTTGGTGGACGCTGGAGGGAAGTTTCCTGGTTGGAGGAGACGTCATTTGATGTGGAGTGTGCTTTTTTTCTTCGCAGATCCAGCGGGCAGGGTTTACGTACCGGATGTTACTATAAAGGATAAGCCTCTTCGTCACATTGGAGGTTTATGCGCCCTCTCACCATGTTGAGCGGTCTGATTTGTTTTGGTGGATTGAGACGTTTTTGACGACATCTCGTCAGGTAATTTTAGCGGGGGATTGGAATGCCACTCTTGACACCGACATAGACCATATAGGGGACAGATCGGGTACTAACAACCGGGATGTGAAACCATTTCGGGACTTAATCGGCAAATTGATCTTGTCAGTAAGTATTGCAATGGGCACCCCCGGGATATAGTGTGGACTTGGACTTATAGGCGCTGCTCGGCTACGGTGGTGTGTTCTAGCTACCTCAACCGTATCCTAGTTGAGTCGATGTAGGGCTCTTAGTGTGTCCAAGTTTCCATTCGATAGTTTACTCGGATCATAGGCTCGTCCGTGTTCATGTAAACTTAAATAAGCCTAAGATTAAGATGGATGGCTACAGCGGGAATTAACGGATATTGTGGTTGGGAATATGTGGTGGGATAAATTAAAATCCTAAATTAGGTCGATTATAGTCCAATCTAGTGAGATTAGCAGAGCAAAAGCCTGTGAGGCAAAAAGTTGATCGTCCGTAATAGCAGGGACGTAGGCTTAGCTAGAGCAGAGTTGGCCTCCTTGTTTATTAAAAAGCCATGGTAGTTATAGGGTAGCTTAAAAAATGTCTTCCGAGGCGACGAATATGACCGCTGAATTGTGTGCTGAGGAAGGATTGCGTTTCATCGACATGTTCCGTGGGTCACATTGCCGGATAAGCACACCGTGTCTACAAACGCGGGCATATGTGAGACTTTTCCTGAATACTTTCAGCATCTGTTCACTAAAGAGCCCGGTCTGAGCACGCACAGTTCAAAGCTTATTCATCTAACCTTCCTCGCCTCGAGACGGCTGAAGCGGGTAGGTGCGAGGTTCCCATTACAGAGTCAGAAAACTGGGAAGCGCTGATTGGCCGGGACGAAACTTTGGGATTAGATGGTCTTCCTTATGAAATGTACTTGAGGCAGTCGCCCAGTTTTGTTCCTTTGTTGGAACTGATTTACAATAACTGGATATTTTAGGTGTCTATACATCAAGATTTCACTGTGATCAGTTTACTACGAAAGAACAAAAACAGTGGGGATAGGATAAATAACTTTCGGCCTTTCACGAAGTTAAAGATTTTAGTCAAGATCTTAGTCAACCGTTTGCGGGCTGTCCTCTCTCTATAGTCTGATTGGCTCCTAAAAAATATTTTGCAGTGAAGGGCATGGCAATTCAGGACAACCTTCATAGAGTACGTTTGATGACCAGTCAAGTCGAGAGTGAAGCCGCGCTGACAAATTTAGATCAGACCAAGGTTGACAGGGTTGACCATCGATTTTTTGAAAGCTGTCCTTTCGGCGGCTGGTTTCGGGCCGTATTTTTGATAATGGATTGACTTCTTTATTCGTCCCCATTTGCGCTGGTAGGATGAAAGTGATTCGATCGGATCCTTTCGTATTGTCTCGCTCCATTCGTCAAGGGTGTCGCTTTCGCATTTGCTATACGTTCTTGCATTGGAGCCTTTCGTTAGTAAGTTAAAGACGAATCCGCTCCTACGCGGAATTTCCCTACCTGTTGCTACCACCACGGCCAGGTATTCGTATTCTGCCTATGCTGAAAACGTTTCAGTTCTTGTGTCGAGTCGAGATTGATGATGTCGGTAATTAAATCAGAATGTATGAGACGGTGACGGGAGCCAAGTTAAACCGCAATGTCTGTTGGTTTGAGGTTAGGTGCGTGAAAGAGAGTTTCTCTTTTCGTGTTCTACTTGTGGACGGACGGACCAGTCAAGATACTCGGCGCCTGGTTCGGTCCCAATCTTCTCTTGGAAATGAAGGTGCGGGAGAAGACTGAGGTTGCAGTTCCTCTGTGGTCCTCGAGGAATCTTTCCTTAAAGGGGATGGCGGGCAGAGGTATGTGCCTCGCACATCTACCCGGTTCTCCTTTACCGACTCTATCTATTCCACTTCCGTCAGTCACAATAATAACCTTAGTAAGGCTCTTGTTCTCCTTCTTGTAGTGTGGCAAAGCTCCCAAAGTACTTCGGGAGATCTTTTACCTCCACCATTCTGAAGGGGGTCGCTGTATGCCTAGCGTTGAGACTCGTCAACTTACGCTTCGCATCGCGTTCCTAGATAGAATATGTCAGATGGTGAGGGTGAATTCTGGAAGGAAGACACCCGTAAGAACTTCCTATCCCTATGAAGTGCACTCGTGCGAGGAAGAGGCACCCCGTTTACTCCGAGTGTTCATTTTATCGTGAATGTCGTATGTACTAAAACATCATATGGCGACGGATGGCCTCTCCGACGTCCAGGCGTTGTTCCGTAGATAATTATATTATGTGTTAGTGAGGGAGTGTGTTTTTCGTCTTGAGGCTGGTAATGTCCGTAGGAAGGTGGTACTGTCATTGACGAAGGCCGAACACTATGTGCTCTTTTTATATATGTTATGAGAGTCGTGATATGGATGACATGTTAGAAGGAATTCTATGGGTCTCAAGTTGTTCACCTCTTCCCAACTGATCTTGTTCTTTAAGTATCAGCTTAAAGTCAAGATTAGGATGGAAAGGCCGCGGCTCCCTCTATCAGAATTTGGCAAAAAGTGGATGAGTCTTGCGCGTTTGTGTCAAGTAAAAGGGGTTGATTTAGAGTGGCACTTTGATGTTGGTTAGTCATTAGGGTAGTGTTCTAATTGCATTGAACAAACATTGGTAACCCAGTCCCAAATTAGGTTAGTTTAGGTTTGTTTATTGTCTCTAGTTTCTTCTTTCAAAGTTTACTTCGCTAGAAGCAAGCTCACTGGCCTCTTTTACGTCTGTCTCATCTTTCTTTACTTCAATTCCATCCTCCCCATTAAGTGACCAAAGTTGTTAGTTATCTGGTGGATGTAGGATGCCTTTCGCATATCGGATGTGATTTTCGTAGCTGTTGCTGTGTTCGTGTTTTGGCCTTGTTAGGACCAGAAATAAAAACACAAAGAGAGGAACTGAGTTAAACAAATATATTAACAGAAACAATAATATAAACATAAAGAGTGTTACAGCAACAATGTTCGATTCGACTGTCAGAGATGACTGCTGGAAACTTCCATTTCCAAAAGGCAGTACCTGCTCCTATTTTTAGCTGGGTGGGTCCATGCGTGCATGGGTAAATTACCATAACAATTTGAATGTGTGTGTTTGAGTGATTGGTAGAACGAATGAGTGTTATATTTTATTAAAGTCCCGCATTAATTTCGACCAGTTAACAGATGCTTATATCACAATTAAGGATTGTACGTATGTTATTTTATTACTAACACTATTTCATTTAGTTTCATGTAAATAGGTTATTTCATATTGTAAATACAGAATGGCGTTCAGTTTTTTTTAAATTGATGTTTTGTTCTTATTCCCGCAGACAGATATTGTACATATGGGGACTAGTTAGGACTTCATAGAGACAATGTGGTATTATGGCGAATGCAGTAAGAATAGTAAGTAAGAATGTGCTGTTTTGGTGTAAGAAACATTGTGTATGCTTGGGTCAGTAATTGTTGTAACGAGCATGCGCGGAAGCGTCCCCGAACTGCGTGCGTGTGTTTTCGCCGGACACACTTTGGAGTACCATAATGGACTCGACCGAGGACTACAAGAAGACGACGCGTGAGTCATTTGGGGTCTTTTCTTGGGCGTTGCGGTCGGTCGTCCATCGGCAGCAGTCTTGGGTGTCGTTTTGCTCGTTTGCTGTCGTAAAGTGTTCGTTCGCAAGGAGCTGTTCGTTTCACGTTCGCAAGAAGGCGTTCGTTTTTGTGTTGCAAGAAGTTTTTTTTCCCGTTTTCTTGCACAATTGTTGTTAACTAAGTAATAATTATAAGACAGTAGAAAACCTTCTTTTTCGCCATTCTCGCTTTTGGCCTTCTGCTACATATTTGTAAATTTTACAAAATAAATATTGTTCTTCGCTATGGTAGCTAGACTATATGAATCTAAGCGCAATACTAAACTGGCGGCGAGATCTCATCAATTTACAGTAGAGCTAGCTAGATGTAGCCGTAACTTCTATGTTAACAGTTTTATATCTCGCACTTCTCACTTGTGGAGCTCTTTCCTGGCTCCATGCTTTGCAACCAACTTTAATCTGCAACAATTTAAATGCAATTTCAATTAACTATCCTCCTGAGTACACTTTCTATTAATTAATAATGTTTCTGTTCTCAATTCCCTCACACCATCTAACTCATTGCGTCTTAGTGGCTGTATTGCCTTACTTGGAGTGATATCGATTAAAAGAAAAATGATTGCAAACATTAATGCCTAACTAAGCGTAGATTAGATGTGGCACAAGGCCGCAGATATAGGGTACCTAGTGAGCATCGTGCTCACGTCTCAGTTGCAATTGATCCGTGAGTCAAATATTATCTATTGTTTTCCTATAATAAACCAATAACTTAAACGCGAGTCGATGATTTAAAGCGACTTTCTTTTCTGTCTCATAATGAGCAAATCGGCCGCTTCTCGGAGTATCGTTAAAATCGATATCGCTGAATGAAAGTGATCGATTATTTTTCATTGATTCTTTATCTGAGCGCATGCACTAAAAGTATTTCGTGCAGGTTTATTAGCGAATGTAAACAAATTGTAACAGACGATAGACAGGTCAAAGGTCAAAAGAAACTGGAACCATTAGTTCATAAATATTTCATTTCCCTATAAAATTAGCGAGATATTTTGGCGACTGTGAGCACGCATATCTGTATTAAAGAAAAGAGATGATGACAATGATCCTAATTAAAATCGTAATTAAACCTTCTCAGAGAGTTTCTGGCATGATTAGACACATTACCGTCTACGTCTGGAGACTCGCTGAGGAAAAAGAAAAAAAAACAACTTGTAGAATTAACAATATAGGCAGTGACACAAATGACAGTACCAGTGAACTAAGAGAAATTAATACCTTTACCACCATCTTTTTTTTCGCTAATGTCTTTACAATAAAAATATAATAATCAGCTTTCCCTAGAGACGAAAAAGCATACCAGGAAAATATGTATGAGTCAAAGTAGTGTACGAAGGATAAAGTGAAGACAAAGCGCGTATTCCAAAAAGGGGGACGTTTCGTGATTTCGCACTTACTCTCTATATAAATAAAATATATGCAATGTTCTTTGGCGTTGAACGTGTAAAGTAGTATTTACCCTGTCTCCCAAATGAGAGCTGATGTGACACAAGGTCGGGTTAAATGTGGGGCACCTAAGCGCGTACATTCAAGCTAGGGCCTAAAATTGCTCAGCCACCGCAAACGTCGATTGCACTGGCATCGGTATGACTACCGATCCAACTTCTTTACTAGAACGTGGTGGGTACAGACACAGGCAGCTGTTCTCCGGGGCCGTGCAGCTTTTCCCCGGAACCGGGCACATCGGTGTATTTTTTTTTTTTTACCCATGTCTGCAGACAGAGAGACAACAGCGTTGCACTCTGCCCGAAGACAGAAACGCAACTGAGAGATTGCCAAGTATAAGTTGAATGTGTGAAGTAGCTTGATTATTTTTTTACTGCTTATCAACCTCTTTTTTAGGTTATTTAATGTCGAAACATATTTTGCGGCTGTAAAACATTTTTGAAGATAATAATGATTCTCTGATACAAGTTTTACTATTTCACTCATAGGTGGGAGAAGAAGAGGTGAACTCATAACGCTTCCAAAGGTATTAGAACAAAAGTGAATATAATGAAACCTACTGG
This sequence comes from Acanthosepion pharaonis, assembly GCA_903632075.3. Classification (NCBI taxonomy): domain Eukaryota; kingdom Metazoa; phylum Mollusca; class Cephalopoda; order Sepiida; family Sepiidae; genus Acanthosepion; species Acanthosepion pharaonis. The sequence continues at coordinate 672,370 of CAHIKZ030000719.1, read as the reverse complement.
AATTCGAACTCGGCTCTCCGATTTCTCATTCGGTGCCTTTTTTACAGAACCTGGTATTTTCCAATGGCCACTCATCTAGGTATTGACCAGGTTCAACGTTGCTTAACTTCAGTAATCGGACGAGATCCGGTGTTTCAACGTGATATGGCCGTAAGCCCCGTGAAATAAAACAATCATAAATGTAAATATAAAAGATAGTCGTAACCTCTCGGAAATATGAAACATAGTTGAAAATCTCCGCTTCCTTTCATTCATATTACAACTCATTCATCGTAAGCAACATCAACTTTCTACCTAGAGTAGCTCTTTTTTTTAAAAGCATTCAACCCCAAGCAAGGCTGGAAGCCACTAGCACGCAAGGGGTTACTGAGAGTTGGAGCGAGAACAAAGAGGAGCGATAGCGGAAAAATGAAGCGTAGGTTAGGGTATATATCAGGGCATCGAGAGACGTCGATTGACGTTACATTTGAATAGTTGGAGATTATAGCTACCAGGGAAACAGGAAAAGGGAAGGGAGTTTCACAGGCGAGAAGTGCGAGACATGAAGCTATTGGAATAGAAGAGACGGCTACATTTAACAGTTTCGACTGTGAGAGGGTGAGAGCGAGATGCCAGTCTAGTTGAACGCTTAAATTCATGAAGTCTGGGAACCAGCGAAAGCAGCTCATCGGAGCAGTTACCATGAAAGTAATTGTAAAAAAGACAGAGGGAGGCGACGGCACGTCTGTGAGAGAGTGACTGCAGACGAGATGCCAGATCAGGGCCAATTACATTGTATATCCGTCTTTGAATTTTATCAAGGCCCTTGAGACAATTAGAAGGGCTCCAGACTATATATAGCAGCAATACTCCATGCAAGGGCGAATGGTTGATTTGTAGATTTGAAGGATCGACTCCGACGAGAAAAATTTCCTGGAGCAGCACAGGGAGCCAACTTTCCTTGGTGTGGACGAATATATATATATATATATATATATATATATATTCGTTCCATCTCATGTCAGCGGAGAGTGTGAGACCGAGCAGTCGCAAAGAGGTGCTCTCGTGGAGTTGAGCGTCAGACATTCTAATAGGAGGCAGGGACGGTTCTCTCTGGTGAGTAATAGAGCAGTTTTGTTTTTGAGGCATTAAAGTTAACCAGCCAATTCCTGCCTCAATCCACAACCGATTGGAGGTCCTTTTCAAGACAAACGGTCAGGTCAGTTTTGTCGCCGCACTTGATTTGTTTTTGAGGCAGGAGTAAATAGTAGTGTCGTCCGCATAGATGCCTACTTGGGAACCTATGATATCAGGAAGATCATTAATGAAGATAAGGAACAGGATAGGGCCTAGGATAGAGTCTTGGGGAACTTCTGCATTCGTGGGATAGGAGCTGGAGGAGAATCCATTGAGAATGACCTTCAATGTACGGTTCGACAGGAATGATTGTATTAAGACGAACAATCGACCTGTTGTATTACGTTATTGTTACTATGAGAAATCAAGATGACAGAAAACGAAATTTATTTATCCAGAGGATCTTCCAGAAAATGGGCAGATTGTTCTGGAGTTGTTTTATTCTGCGATTCTCATATAAACAGATTTTTTTTTCTGGGAATCAAACACTCAAGATGAAATGACTCATAGCTTGAATATTTTTTGTTTTGTTTTCAGTCCATTAAAACCACGTGACTATATGTCCCATACACATTATTTGCATTCAGACTAATATCCGCATCTTGAACTGTTATTATAATAACGTTTCTGCTATAGTACCCTTCGGCCTTCAGCTTGTTTGTTGATACGGGTAACCTTTAGAAAATTTCGAACTAAACGCAAGGTGAACTGGAAACTGGATTCCTTTACATAAAAACTTAAAGAAAAGCTATTTGTTATTTTTTTAATTGTTTTTTGAGCAGCGGGAGTATTTTGTATGTTAAATAATAAAATTCTATTCCCCCCCCCCCGCAAAAAAAAATGTATGAAAATTTATTGTACTAAGCTACGCACCAAGTAAATTTTTTCGAAGCATAGCTTAGATGTGGCACAAAGCCAAAAGCTTGGGGCATGCAGTGAGGATCGAACTCACTTTTCAGTAGTAACTGATCTAGCAAGACAAGCCTGCTAACAATTACACCACGCCGAGGTGCCGAAGCTACGCACCAATAAAATCAATTGTATTTGTACTACCTTACCTGTTCGCACTTCTTCCCAAAATTTGGTTTTGATCGGCCAATGTATTTCTATTTTAGAGGATGTGACGAACGTTTTAACGGAATTCAGAGAATTTTATATATAGATTACTATCCGAAATAGGTATATGGCTTAATTTTTATTTTTTTTTAAGTGTATTGAATTATAATTTTTGTTTCCACTTTACTATGGGAATAAACCTGGTTTGTGAATTCCATTACCTGAAAAGATAATAAAGTTAGTAACACTGGATAAACAGCGAGGAAACCCCTGACCTTTCTCAGGCATAACGAACGGTAGCGTTCTCAGTAAGCCTTGCTTTGAAGGTCTAATGAGACGCACGTTCAGCTCAGACCTCAAGAGGAACTCATCTATGTGAACCATTGCTAAAGACGCTGGAAAAAATTTCTATTCTTTGTACTTAATGTCGCAAACCCATCGCTACTCCCATGATAAATATTCAGATGAGCTCGATTGTCTAGTGCCGCCAGCTCGGACCTTTGCTATAATACATTTCATAATACATAATACTTTACATAATACATAATACTATAATACATTTAATACATTTCATAATACACAATACTATACAAAATACATAATGCTATAATATATTTAATGCATTTCCTAATACATAATACTATACATAATACTATAATACATTTAATACATTTCCTAAAACACAATACTACATATAATACATAATACTATAATACACTTAATACATTTCCTAATAGATAATACTATTCAGTATAGTATAATACATTTAATACATTTTCAAATATATAACTGTTATGGGGTCCAGTGTACCTGGACTGCTGCCGTTAAATACCCAGAGTTAGACAGTCACCAGGGTAGTCGGATAGTGAGAGGGTAGTCGGAAAGAGAGAGAGAGAGAATATACGAACGGAGATAGTGTGAGGTAGCCTCTTGTAGAAGTCAGTTACAAGCACGTAGACTCTAAGAAAATCCTACTTCGAGACTGTATATATCTATCTGTATTTGCTACTAACCGTGTTCCTGGATTTACTAACAGTATTACTCTTTGTATGTTTGTGTAAATACATTTTATTTCTTATATTTAATTATTGCGTTTGTTCTTCATTGGAGACCGAATTCATCTCGAAATCCACAACAACTTGGCGACAAAGATTTGAACACACGCGGAAAACAAAAAAAAAAAATCAACAAAAGAAAAATATTTCCTCGTCGTTCAACACAACAACTTGGCGACGAAGATTCGAACACATGCGGAAAACAAATCAACGAAAGAAAAATATTCCCTCGTCGTACAACAAACAACTAGGCGACGAAGTTTCGAACCCAAGCGGAAAAGAAAAAAAATCAACAAAAGAAAAATCTTCCCTCGTCGTCCAACAAGCAAATTGGCTTCGAGCGACTCGAACTCACACGAAAAGAAGAAATATAAAAATCCTTCCCTCGTCGTTCAACAACAAATTAGCGACAAACAATTACGAGGAGTAAAAATACGTAAAATTGAGTTATCATGGAAGATTTTTAAAATATTTTGGTAGAACTGATAAAACACCACAATGATCAACAGTTACAGCTACATGAAAAATGGTAAAAGCAATTATTACAAACGCAAAAGAAAATTCAAGATAGACAAACAGAGCTCCAGGAACTAATATTGAAAGTAGCTGGCAACAAGCAATTAGATATTGAAAAAGAAGCAACATTTTCGCAAGACGCAGTGTGGAATACCATAGAGATTTTCAAATATTCCTTAGATGAGGACAAAAATTTTGGAGTTTACTTCAGAAGACATGAAGACATCTTTAATATAGACTGTCAAAATTGGACAGAAGCAAAAAAGCTACGTCTATTGATTAGAAAATTAGGAACTGAAGAATATACAAAGTTCGTGGATTATATCTTGCCAAAAAAGACGAACGAATTAATATTTGACGAAGCAGTGACATGCCTTAAAGAACTCTTCAGCCCCAAAACATCACTCTTCCATTGGAGGTGGAAATGCCTTCACCTGGTAAAGGGCGATAATGAGGATTATTCCACGTTTGCCGCAATCGTAAATAAATATTGTGATGACTTCAAACTAGCTGAATTAACTCCGGACAATTTCAAATGTTTCATCTTTGTTCAAGGGTTAGTTTCTACAAAAGATAGCGAAATGCGCAGACGAATGCTTGCAAAATTACAAAATGAACAGGGTCTAACATTACAGCAATTATCGGAAGATTGCCAGAGATGTTTAAGCATAAAGAAAGACGCAAAGAACATTGAAGAATCAGCTGTTTCTCATATACGTAAGTTAAACAAAAGTCTACGTTCTTCACCCTCCCCGGAAAGAAAACTAAAATTTTACGACAATGAAAAAAATTCTCACCCTCCCCGGAAAGAAAAAGAAAATTTTATAATAAGAGGAAAAGTGCAACATACAGGACAAATTATGACAAATATCGAAACAAATATTAGCCCCCTCCATCAGAATGTTATCGATGTGGAGGATTACATTGGAACAAGGGTTGCCGCTTCAGATATAAAAACTGTCTTGAATGTGGAAAAAAGGGCCACAAGGCATCCCAATGTAGAAAAAGAAAAGATACTAATAGAATAAGAGTCACAAGGATGCATAACGATGACAACACCAACGGAAGGAAATATGTGGAACTGGAAATTTTAAATAAAAAGATTAAATTACAACTGGATTCGGGTTCTGACCTCACGATAATCAACTTACAGACATGGAGAAAACTCAACAGACCTACCATGTTACACACTCAAAAAATTGCCAAATCGGTTACAGGCAAACGAATAAAATTTGAGGGAGAAATAATCGTGAATGTTAAATTTCACGGCAAAACAAAAAAACTTGATATACGTCATAAAAGATACTGAAAATCTAGTATGTATCGACTGGATGCAGAAGTTCAACGTTTGGGACCTACCTATCAACTCTTTTTGCAAAAAGTTAGAGGTTGAACCATCAGATACTATAAAATTGAAGGAAGAATTATATAACCAATTTCCTGAAGTATTTTCAAGCGGGTTGGGACGATGCAACAAATTTAAGGCCAACATAGAATTAAAAGAAAACGTCCAAGCAATTTTTAAAAAGAAGCGAAATGTACCGTTCGCTACTATAGAAAAAATAGACAAAGAATTGGAGAGACTTGAACAAACTGGGATTCTATCAAAAACAAAGTTTAGTGAGTGGGCAGCGCCGGTGGTTTATGTAAAAAAGAAGACAGGAGAAATTCGCGTATGCGCAGATTTTTCGACGGGACTCAACAAGGCGATAAAAGACCACCATTACCCACTACCGAGCCCAGAGGAGATATTTACAAAGCTCAACAGCGGTAAGATATTTTCAAAAATAGATCTTAGTGAGGCTTATCTACAAATCCCAGTACAAGAAGAGAGTACGAAAATCCTTTGTATTAATACGCACAAAGGGTTTTACAAATTCAACAGACTACCATTCGGAGTAAAAGTTGCACCTGCAATTTTTCAACAAACGATGGACACAATGCTCACGCGCCAGAATTTCGCGACCGCTTATCTGGATGATATTCTAATTAAGAGCGACAATGAAGAGCACACATCACACATAAAAGAAGTTTTTAGAAGACTTCAGGTCTTCGGCTTCAAAGTAAAGGGAGAAAAGTGTGATTTTTTTCTAAATTAAATTAAATATTTAGGTCAGATAATAAATGAAAATGGCAGGAAACCGGATCCAGAGAGGGCATCGGCAATTAAAAATATGCCGGTACCAAAAAATATTGCAGAATTACAAAGTTTCCTGGGCCTAGCTAACTACTATGGTGAATTTATTGACAACATGCATAAACTGAGGGCTCCACTGAATGAGTTACTAAAAAAGGAGCATAACTGGAATTGGACAGAGGACTGTAAAAAAGCATTCAAGGAAATAATACAAAAATTAACTTCAGAATTAACATTGACACATTTCGATCCCGAACTCGAAATCATTATTGCAAGTGATGCAAGCTCACATGGGGTAGGTGCGTGTATTTTACACAAGATGCGGAACGGTACAAACAAACCCGTTGCACACGCATCTAGATCATTATTACCGGCGGAGAGAAACTATTCACAGATTGTAAAGGAGGCATTAGGCATAATTTTTGCAGTAACTCGTTTTCACAGATATATTTATGGGAGAGAATTCTCACTCCAAACGGACCACAAACCACTTCTTACGATTTTTGGTTAAAAAAAAGGCCTACCAGTCTATACAGTGAAAAGACTTTTAAGATGGGGAACTGTGTTACTAAACTATAATTTTAAACTGGAATTCTTACCATCAAAGAAAATCGGACACGCTGACGGACTATCGCGATTAATACCTGCGAAAAGCGAACCGTTAGAAGAGTCGGTAATTGCAGCATTACAAGCTGAAGATGAAGTCAGTAAGGTACTATGCAAAACTATAAAGGAACTACGTGTAACGCTGCTAGAGATAAGACGAGAAGCAGAAAGAGACGAGTTTATTCAGGATACCAAGAAAAAAATAGAAGAGAAAGTGAGGAATTTAGCAGACAGTTTCTCAATCTGTGACAACATATTATTGTATAGAGAGTAGTAATACCGAAGTCACTACGAAGAAGGATCTTAAAAGATTTTCACTTAGGACATCCCTGGAAAAACCGGATGAAATCACTCATGAGAAGTTTTGTCTACTGGCCGAACATGGACGATGATATCATGCAAATGGTGGAAAGTTGCAAAGGTTGTGCTGCTGCGGCGAAGGCACCACCCTCTATACAAAGGCCATGGCCTAAAGTCGACAGACCGTGTTCCAGAATACACGTGGATTACGCAGGACCCATTGAAGGTTACTATTATCTAATAACAGTAGATAGTTTTAGTAAATGGCCAGAGGTTGCCAGATTTAAACACCCAACGACAGAAAACACCATAAATTGTTTACACAAACTATTCGCGAGATTTGGTGTCGCAGATTGCGTGCTAAGTGATAACGGCACAGAGTTTACCTCCAGTGACTTTAAAGTGTTTTGCGAGACGTACCAAGTAAAGTATATTAAAATAGCTCCGTACCACTCGAGGTCGAACGGATAAGCTGAAAGATTTGTCGACACATTAAAAAGAGCGATAAAAAAGCTGAGGATGTACCGATGACAAAAGCTATACAGCAATTTCTACAAGTGTACAGGATAACACCTAACATAAACACGCCATCGGGTCTTTCTCCAGCAGAATTGATGTTTGCTCGGAAAATAAGGTCTGCGTTTGACAAGTTATTGCCAAACAAGAGCAAAAATCAGTATACGCCAATGGTACCAAAAAGATCATTCAAACCTGGAGAACGGGTTTATTTTAAAATGTTTAGGAACAATATGGCTTACTGGGAGCCTGGCACAGTAATAAATAGAATAGGAAATCTAATGTACACCATAAAAGGCGAAAAGTTTTCACACAGAAGACATATCGACCAGCTACAGAAAGGACGGATTGAGGAACCAAGCTCGTCAACCGCAGAAAATAAGGATGCTATGTATGGATACAATCTTCGAAGTGTTTGAGATACAAAGACCGCAGGAAGATACAGTAACGAGAAGGTCAAACAGGAAAAGAAAATTCGTCAAACCCCTGATCATCAACCATAAGAGACAAAAATATTAACTCCCTCCCCAAAAAAAAGGGATCTAAGGAGGGGGTGTTATGGGCTCCTCCCCTTTTTCATATAAGTGGACTCTACCAGTGTACCTGGACTGCTGCCGTTAAATACCCAGAGTTAGAAAGTCACCAGGGTAGTCGGATAGTGAGAGGGTAGTCGGAAAGAGAGAGAGAATATACGAACGGAGATAGTGTGAGGTAGCCTCTTGTAGAAGTCAGTTACAAGCACGTAGACTCTAAGGAAGTCCTACTTCGAGACTGTATATAGCTATCTGTATTTGCTACTAACCGTGTTCCTGGATTTACTAACAGTATTACTCTTTGTATGTTTGTGTAAATACATTTTATTTCTTATATTTAATTATTGCGTTTGTTCTTCATTGGAGACCGAATTCATCTCGGAATGCACAACAATAACAATATACATAATACTATAATACATTTAATACACATCCTTATACATAATACTATACATAATACTATAATGCATTTAGTACATTTTATAATACATAATACTATACCTAATACATAACATTATAATACATTTCATACATTTCATACATTAACCTACAAAACTTACTTGCCAACATGGATAGGAAATTTGACTATTTTGAAAGACCAAGCGGATTAAATTTTGAATATTTCCACTTATCATCATTTTGGGTTACTTTTAAATTTTAGTCGGGTTAACTTGAGCTATTAATTTAAAAAAAATAGTTTCAATTTTCTTCTGTCGCTCTTCATTCTTATGGAACTTCCTTCTGGTTCCTTGTTTCCCAGTTAACTTTGATCATCAAAAATTTAAATGCAATGTCTATGGATATCTTCTGTCATTTTACTTCTTGTTCTTTTATTTTCCTCTCTCCTTAAAAGTATTTTTTATCATATTCTCTACCACTCCTGAACTCTTTGCATCCTAGTGACTTTATTGCCTTACTTGGGGTGACATTTTTATCTTTTTACAGTAAGATTCACCGTTTACAAGGTTCGGAAGACACTCGAGGTAGAGGATCCCGTTAGGCGACAATTTGTGCGTATAAAAGTTAACCCTAGCCTTGAACTGGATAAGATTGTAGTTGTCGGGGAAAGCAAAGAACAAAAAATGAATTTAGCTTCATGTATTATTATTTATTTAAGCATTTTTCTCATTTTAGTGTTTTTTTTCCACTATCGTAACGTTCGAGGTGGAATGTCAAGTCACCTCAATTAGCCTAAGAGATGCCATGAGGAGGAATTAAACGCGATGGTACCCCGAATAACAAATAGGCCATGAGAAACACCCGTCTGTAGAGGGAATGCTCATCGACCGTTAAATTAAGTTACGGTAAAAATGAAAATGTACGGGCTCCGACAACATGAGAGGCAAGTTCAAGACTCGTCAGAAGTTAAGTTTTTATTCCCATTTCACGCTACAAGGCTGAAAGAATAATTGACCTAGAAGAGAGGTAAAAAGAAAGAAAAAAAACATTGTTGAAAAATAAAGCTTCGGCGTTCGAAATAAATACTTTTACCATACACGAGAATACGGACTAATTGATGTACATATAGGCACATAAACTTCCGCTTTAATATGCAATTCTGTTTAGAAAATGTATTTTAAGCTCCAAATGATTATACGGGGATTTGGGTTTACTCGGAGAATATAGTTGCAAAAGGGAGACCACTAATCACCAACAACAACATTCCCCGGAAGAGTGAGTCCCACTTCTTTTTTATTTCTCGTCTCGTTGAAAAAGGACACAGGCCTGTCCGAAAATTACGACTTTAAAATATTTCTCTTTGCGCTTCAATTTAGTCAAGAGTCCTAGTAATACAAAATATGTATCATATATATATTATCAATCTAATTGCCTATTAAATGTCTCATCCCTCTCTTTCTCTCTCTCTCTCTCTCTCTCTCTCTCTCTCTCTCTATATATATATATATATATATATATATATATATAAGCATGTTTCATTAAAGACGTTTAACAAGGTACTACGATTAAGCTTTTAATTTATTTTTTCTTGTGTTCGAACGTGTTTTCTTTTTGGGACAATGAGTGTGTAGAAACTGCCCAAATGTTCTATAATTCCGAGTGTTTTCGTCTTTACTTTTAACCATTATCAAAGACGGTTTTATTTCTCTTTTTAAATGGGTTGTGTGTATGTTTCTAGAGTTATAAGGGCGTTTTATTTACCGAACACAGTTAGCACATTGTGACCGTCTTTGTAGTTAATATTACTAAGTGCTGGCTTTTTCTTTTTAAGGCTTCCATTATTTTTACTCTTTGAAAATCTTTTTTTAAAACCTTTTTTTTAAATCTTTTTTTAATGGAAGTCTTTTAATGTCTTTAATGAAACAACATACATATATATATATATATATATATATATATATATTATTATTATTATTATTATTATTAAGAAGAAGAAATGTACATTTTCTCCTTACCACGATCACAAATATCAGTTTCAGGTCTCGTATTACCGGGGAATAAAAAAAAATGTATATTTTTATTAATATATAATTTAGAGCTTTATTATATTCAGTGAATAATATTTTATTAGCACAAGCACTCAATGTGCGATATTATATATATGTTCATATATAAATAGGGTGAAGGTAAGATCAATCAGTGACAATATATATATATATATATATATATATATATATATATATATATATATATATATATATTATATATATATATATTAATGGAAAATATACATACATATGCAAAATATATATAAAAAAAAATTACCCATACATGTATATTTTCAGAAAAAAAATTTTCCAAGAGGAAGAATCCAGATAGAACTCAATGTCTAGGACAGAGTAAGGATATAATAAAAAGGCTTAAACACTAATATTCCATGGTCATAATTTATTCCATTGGAATCGTAAATTCGATCCAATTCATCAGACCTACAAATTCAAAAAGAAAACAGAAAAAAAAAAAAAGAAAAAAACAACTCCGGAAATCAAAACAGAATTTATAGAAAGTGTAAGTATGAGGAGGAGGGAGATGAAACCTTAACAGAGAGAATTTTAGGAGATGTGGGGGGTGGAATTTAAAAAGAGGAGAGAAAGAAAGTCTAATGCATAAAGATACATTTCGTGGTGACATATACACACCATAGACAATTAGGATAGGAGGTGGAAAAAAAAAAAAAAAGGAAAGAGAAGAGGTCGGGGAGAGAGATGGGACGAAGGAAAATAAAATTGTGTTTACTGAAAGGGCCGCTTTGTAATTGAGAAAATTTGACAAATTAATATCGACTACAGGTTAGAAATCAAATATAAATATATGAAGATGAATATAACGATTGTCTAATTTAGCAAGGACCAAATATTTCTATGTTCAAAAACACATACTAATACACACAAAAACATATACAAGTAGGTACATACACTTAGGCATGTACTCACACACACAGACATACGTGTACACACACATACATATATATATATATATATATAAACCTAAAAATATAAAATATATATCCGTCTGATGATTTGGATCGTATTTACGATTCCAATGGAATAAATTATGACCATGGAATATTAGTGTTTAAGCCTTTTTTTATATATATATATATATATATATATATATATATATATATATATATATATATATATATATAAGGAGCATTAAACATACTTTTTACATACGTTGGGGCGGGTTTTCCGCAATAAAACAAGGACAAAAATCGATATAAACATTTCTTAGTTAATAAGTTTAATGTTTACTGTAGACGTTAATAAGTGTATAATCCAAAATTACTTTTACAATTTTTTTTCTGACACCGCAACGAGGTAAATTGTCTCTATAAACATATGTTCAAAAACGCCATCCTTTTACCTCAACATTGCAACTCATAACAAATGTTCAAAATATCCCACGCTTTCTACTACACGTGGATACACCCGTCGGATCATCGACTGGTGGACCCTTTCAAATACTCCCACACGGTGTCGAGTGTTTTCGAAGGTCCCCATAACACGTTGATGTAGCGTTTCTGCGCTATTAAAGTCTAATGCATAAGTCAATTGTTTTAGGTTGTCCCGTAGACAAAAATCCAAAAGACTGAAATAGGGATAAATGTGCAGGCCCTCCGCTAGCTATCCCTCTTTCATCGTAGATGTCAGCTAGTTCACCGCAAATAATGTGATTGATTCCCATTTGCAATGAGCCACATGCCTCTTCGCATTAGCAGTAATACATCCACTCGCAGAATTGGAAGTGTGTTCGATATGTCCCTGTAGACAGCTCCTGTAAGATGTGCTGGAAGAACATATGGACCTACCAGATAGTCACCTACAATTCCAGTCCACATATTAATCGTAAACTGATGCTGGTGTCTAGCCTGTATTACATCATGGGGATTTTTGATTCGCCCACAAATATTTGTTATCCCATCTCTTCCAAATGCTGCCTCATCTGCAAAACAAGAGACAGACAACGGATCGGCGGTTTGTGCAATAAACTATCGACAAAAATTCTGTGCCGAGTGATCAGAGGGCAAAAAACACTGCACACGTTACAAATGATACGGATAGAAGAACTGCTCGTGAAGTACCGTCGATGCGCTATCATGAGAAATATGACATGCTAGGGCCACTTGACGTGTTCTAGATTCACTCCGACGGACTATAGAATGTATCCTTCTTGGTCAGGTGCGGGTCTCGGTCTTCCTAGATCCATAGTTTGTGGTGCCACGGGTCCTGTCTCAGCAACGCGACGATAAACAGAAGAAAAGCTTGGATGACTCGGTTGCCTTAGGTTGAGAAACGCAATATGATACAGCCGTGCAGCCTCGCGTCCATTGCTATTCGCGTGGCCGTATGTAAGAATCGGAACACATGTCAGTTAACTTACGTTAAACATTGAAGACAGACTAGTAACAAATGTATACGAATGACAAATGTAATCTAGTCCTCATGGCAATACAGCGACATCTCATATAAACTTTCTTAAAATTTAATAACTCAAAATGAAGGATTTGCGTACATACATTTATATGGTCTTTTGTCCTTGTTTTAGTGTAAGGAACCCGCCCCAGTTTTTGTAAAACCCTATTTATATATATATATATATATATATATATATATATATATATATATATATAACAGTAGTGTTCTTAAAAATTAAATATGTCGGGATAACTAAATACAAAAGACAAAGGAAAATGAATAATTTTTATTTACATTGTTTGGACTGTTGTCCACGTTTTTTTTTCCATATTCCCGACGTTTCGGCTGTTTTACGCTCCGGCCTTCTTCAGCTGATTGGAATTTCGAGCTGAAACCTTTATTTCGTCTCCCGGGGTAGAATATTCTCGTTCCACGTGTCATGCCTCTTCCTGATGTTTCATTTATCTCCTTTTTAACTCAACTCTCCAAGTTTTTGTTCATCACGACAATAGCCAGATATTGAACAAAGACACATGACCTAGTGAATAAAAGCGTTGGTTTATCCAGTGACTTGACTGAAAGAATTGTGAGTTCAATACCTGGCTACTGCAGTGAACAAAAATAATTGAGGGAAGCAGATTTTCGAAAGTATCAACTTACAAGTTTTGAGTGTGTTTTGCACTATAGTTCCGTAAAAGGCTACAAGATACAACTGAGAAAAAAAAACCCCAAAAACAAACAAACAAGCAAAAAATATGTTGCATTTATTAAATTAAGATATTTTTAACTCAATAGTGAATTATTTTTATATGCTAAGCTACCCCTACCTTGCTTTTTAAGAATACACGTCACTGATATAAATTTTACACATGTGGTAGGCTTAATCCATGTATATGGAGCAACTTTCTAAGATTTATATCCGTGGCCTGTACGCATGCGTGTTTATGTCGATGTCATTGCACCTGTTAACCTGTTCGCTTGATTTCTTTGTCTCGTAAACTGATTCTCTCTATCTCTTTGATCTTCAGATCACGACATTCAAAGACTTTAACTTACCGTCCCATCGACCTTTTTTTTTTATTTTCGCTCAGTGAATGCATCATACTGACGCTTTTCCCATTTCTTTCTTTTTTTCTTTCTTTCTTTCTTTCTTTCTTTTTTCTTTCTTTCTCACAACGAAACCACCAACATTATTATCATCATCATTAAACGTACTGATTGACGTAACTCTTACAATATTTTGCAACAACAATATGATTAAAGGAAAGAAAAAGAAAAGAAAAGACAATGTTTAACAATATTTAATATTATTTTGACTTGCATTTTTTAATAGTTTTATAATTGTCTGCAACTTTTAAACACAATTTGAAGAAGACATACATACTGTCGAAACATTGTTAAAAACTGTCTTTTCATTTTCATTTCTTCAATGTCACATTTCTCTAAATGTATTATTACTATTATTATTATTATTATTATTATTATTATTATTTCCTTTGATTTCTGGTGTATACTCATTTCTTTCAGGGTCCCAGCCAGAGACCTAAGGTATGAAATGGCTTCATGACATTTCCCACTGAGCATTTAAAAGGAAAAAACAAAACCAAACCAAAAAATACACCGAAGATCACACATATTTTACGTTTATAAATCCCTTCGTAGTGTGTGGGCTGTACTTGTGTGTAAACTTTTTCTAGTTCTTTAAGGCGTGGGCTACCAGGAATCTCTTCAGTTCGTCTATTGGAATCTTTTCCAACCAATCCGAGGGGTCCAAATACAACTAAAATTGTTGATGTCACCATGAGCCACATTTTTTTTTAAGATTTCGATTTCATGTTCCTTGTATTTTACCATTTTTTCCGGAAGATCTTCAAAGATACATTACCATCTGCAGGGACTGCCATGTCAATAACAAGGCATTTCTTTGTTTTTGCGGTCTCTTATCACGATGTCTGGGGTGATTAGCGCTGATTGTTCTGTGTCTGTGTATTGTAAAGTCCCATAAAATTGTTACAAGTCCTACTTCCGTACGTGGGTCTGGGTGGTGTTCATACCAATTTCTTGCAGTTTTCTTAAAAGTGGCAGATTTTCCAATGCAGATATTCAACTGCTCTGTCATGCCGGGTTTTATATTCAGTGAGTGCCAACACTATGTAACCTAATGCAATCTGGTCAATTATTTCTGGATATTTATCACAGAATCTGCATAATTTTTCAGTATGTTTGCTTGTTAATTTCAAGCATTGGTCGTCTGCAACAAGAATAAAACCTTCGTTTTCAACTTTTAACCCTGCAACATTTAGTCACTGATGTGTGCGAGGTTTGTCTACATCAGTATGTTTGGCACAGGCAGAATATTCAGTGTGAAGATGCTTTCTTGCCATCGTTTCTGCAACTGGTCCATTGCATTTGCTTTCATTTTTGAAGGCTTTTTCCACTGCAGTAGGTTTATTATGTTTTACTTGCATTTCTTTATCCATTTGAAACTCCATTTTGAACTTGTTGGCTTCCTTTATTAGTAAATAAACTTTCTTACTTCTGTCGTGTTTTTTTTGGGGGGGAACGGATCATCATCCAGTGTTCTGTAGTTTCCAGATATATCAGGTCATCCCATAAATTCTGTCTGAATTTTAACTTTTTGTTAAAATGAACGAAATTTAAAGAGTATTTTATAATGTCTAATGGAGCTGAACATTATTTTTTTGTTTAGATGCATTTAAACTGATCAAATTTTATTTCACAGAACAATAAAATTAAATTTTGTTTGATTAAAACCCTGCTAACATGGAAGTACCCAAGAATCATTTGAGGCACATAATGCTTTATGATTTCAAGAAAGGAAACTCAGCAGCCGAAGCGGCTAGAAACATTCACCCAGTTTATGGAGAGGAATGTGTGAATGAAAGAACTTGCAGAAGATGGTTTGCGAAATTCAGAGGTGGAGATTTCACCCTTGAAGATGATCGAACCGGACGTCCAGTTGAGTTTGATGAAAAGCTTCTTGAAGCAGCCCTTGAAGAAAATCCTGCTTTATCAGTTGCGGAATTGGCAGTGATTCTCAGTTCAAACCATACAACTGTTCATCGTCATCGTCAACAACTTGGAAAAGTTCCTAAACTTGGAAAATAGGTGCCTCATGAATTGTCTGAAAACAACTTCAAATCCCGAGTTGACATCTGCTCTTCTCTCCATTCTCGTCAACTTGTTCCATCTTTTTTGCATAGACTTGTGACTGGCGACGAAAAATGGATCTTTTATCGAAATGTTAAGCGTCGTAGACAGTAGCTTGGTAAAGGGGAAGGACTCCAGCCACAGCCGAGAAGGGAACTTCATGGGCAAAAGCTTCTTCTTTCAATCTGGTGGGATTGCCAAAGAATAATCCACTTTGAAATCTTACCACCTAATGCAACAATTAATGCTCACATATACTGTTAGCAATTAGAGCGTTTGAACCAAGCTTTGAGGAAAAAAAGACCTGCTCTAGTGAATCGAAAAGAGGTGATGTTTTATCAGGACAATGCGCGATTCTACACAGCAATAATCACGTCACAACAGATCGAAGAACTTGGTTGGGAAGAAAATTCCTCATCCACCTTATTCTCCCGATCTTGCTCCTTCAGACTACCATTTGTTTCGTAGCTTACAGAATCATTTGCAAGAAACAGCTTTTGTAACACAGGAAGAGGTTAAAACTGACATTTGTGAGTTATTCGAATCAAAGCCAAAAGAATTGTACAGTAATGGAATTAGTAAGCTTGTTAATAGATGGAAGGAAGTCATAGACAATCAGGGAAAATAAATTGTTGATTGAATCTGCAATTAAATGTAACATTTGGTCACTTGTTTTCTTTATTCAAAATTCGGACAGAACTTATGGGATGACCTGATATTTGAAAGCCGATTGTTGTAGTTTTGTAAGATAGTTCTAGTTGAACTAATCTTCTACCACCTACGCATTTGAACACATTCAGACGATCAACATCAGCCTTGGAATGACGAATGGCTAGCTTAGATGTGGCACAAGGTCGAAAATATGGGGCATCTAGTGAAGATCGAACTTACTTTTCAGTCGTAACTGATCTAGCGAGACAAGCTTGCTAACCATTACACCGCGCCGAGGTGCCCCCCTTGGGATGATGAATGTGCTGGCAAATGAAGAATCGTTCTTGTTTTGGTATTCATTCGCTTAACGTCAGTTGTAGTTCAGTTAAGGATGTTGAAACTGCATATTCAATACCAGGAGTTACCTGGAGTAACGGATAGCGGCTCGGATTGAGGAATCAGAGAGCCGAGTTCAAATTCCAGTCAAATCCATTACATTCACTTACGTGCTAATAACCTTGCAAAGGTATGTGATGTAATGAATATTCATATACCTGGGTTTCCCCTTCACAGTAATATGATTGGTGTCAGCCATAAATACAGACTGATGCGGTACATGGACTACGCCTATTGCCTACCACTACGACGAGGACCAGTCCATTACGGTTACCTGCTAAATTGTCCTACCCGGTTACAGTAGTCAACAACCACTTTGCTACTTCGAACAAATATATCCCTTTCCGGGACATATCAGTATGAATCCTCTTCTTCTTCCCCCAGCTATGGGTAAATAGCAGGGCAGACCGGGTTCTATAACCTTGGATGGCAACTGGTCTCCCGCAGAAAGAAATGGCAACCTACTGCGGGAAAAAGAAATCTGTCTCACCAGTCATCTATCTTTCGATACATGACTGGCATGAAGATCGCCTAAGTGTGTATCACGTGTGGCACATAACTGATTCAATACCATTCGTCTTGAATATTCTTTTCTGACTCTCATTTCGGTTTTTTATATACCATCTCTTTTGCTAATTCCTAGGTACCTAGAGGTTTCTTCTTGTTTCTGTTTCCTAATCTTTATGATAAAATCTAAATTCAGTGTATTTCTGTTATTCTTCCTTTATTGAATGTTTCTTTTGTACATTTATCTAATCCGAAGTCAATAACTATGTCGTCACTAAAACATTTTATATTATTGAGGAGACTCTTTAACTTCTTTGGCAAAGAGCTTGTGATTATCCATATAGAGTAGATGGTTGAATACTTTCTTTTTTAGTTTGTATCCATAGCTATTATTGTTTAGTTCATGCGTAAGGGGGATTAATGGCAGACAAAACAGAGGAGTTACAGATATTCAGGCGGTTGAAAGTGGCAGTACCTTTGTTGTGATTTTGATATAATGTGGTTTTCCACTTTCCCATGCTTTGTTTAAGGATATTTACTATCACCGAGGAGACTGCCCATTTCCAAAGCCTTAAAAATCCATTATTATTATTTATTATTATTATTATTATTATTATTATTATTATTATTATTATACTATTTACATTATTCGGACTATTGTCCTCGTCTATGTCGCCATATTTATTACAACGTTTCGGATTTTGTACGCTCCGGCATTCTTCAGGTGGTTGGAATGTCGAACTGAAGCCTTTATTTCGCTCACAAGGGTAGACTTTTCTAGTTCCACGGGCAAGGTCTAATGGATATCAGTTACCTCCTGTTAATTCCCTCTCCATGTTCTCCACCGCCTTAACCAGGTATTGAACTCACACTCTTTGGGTCCTGTCACTGGATCTAACCAACGCCTTTATCCTAGTTGGATACATTCTCCTTACATTTTTTTGTGATGCCAACGAATACTTGTTGTCACTTTGACATTTGTAATACTCGTTGTAGTAGAAACTTTATAATCGCAGATTACAACTATAGTAACGCCGTTGAACAATACTGGTGTCAGACGCCTTCGAATAACACTCGCACTAATAGTACTTGCTCGAGAACAGCGCTCCGTATAGTAATAGAAGATAGAGTAGAAATGCGATCCGTATAGTATAGAGGATAAACTAGAAACACCGAAATCAATTAGACGTCATATTTCCTATATATATGTTTTTCAATCGGTATTTTATTAACGTAGTAAAATTGTTTGTATCGCTTATTTAATAGTTATATATATATATATATATATATATATATATATATATATATATATATATATATATATATATATGTTATAGTAAAAAAAAAAAAAAAAGTATGATATATAATCCGATGTTCTTATTGATATTTTTACTTTTACAAAACTGCGAAGGAACCATACTTTTTAAATCAGTTAATATATATATATATATATATATATATATATATATATATATATATATATATATGCATGCCACAAGGTTCCCAAACGACCCTCCGCAGGTTTTTGAATTCAGAGGCATGCATTCGGTGCACCAGGTTTCTGTATTCGTCCCTCCAAAAGTGTGGCTGGTCCTGCACGAGGCCTTCACCACTATAAACAAATCTCATGTGCCGGTGTCGGGATGTCGGTTTCCTGGGGACTTATCGGCCTGACCCTCATACGTCGAACGCGACGAGAGAGTCGATTATATATATATATATATATATATATATATATATATATATATATATATATTCAGTTGCTAGCACACGAATATTCTTTTATGTACCAGGATGTAAGCAATCATAGCCCCCACCCCCGTCTCATCCTGCTCCTTGCAGCTCTAAATAAGTTTTGTCTTTTTCTTTTTTCTCTCAGACTTTGTTTCGCTATTCACTTGCCCAATCACATTAAGTATGTCATGTGTTGCTTTATCCTCGATCTATTTCCCTCTATCCGTCCTGTGACTATTAGTTTTACCAAACCTCCTTCCTTATTACATGTTCCAGAAATTTCTGATGCCTCTTCCTGATGTTATGTATGAGTTATCTCTTGTTTTATTGTCTCCAAAACCTCGGCGCTGCTCCAAGGTTCAGTCCATAGTATCCCCAGCACCCTTCTGTAGAACCACATATCGAATCACTTCTTCATGTCTGACGAGATTGTCCAGCATTCACTGCCATACAGGAGAACGTATATAAATGTAACATTTTAGTAGTCTTTTCTTTGTTTCCAGCGAAATTTTCCTGTCTCTTAATACTCTGCTTAGCTTTTGGAATGCATCTTTGTCCATCTCAATCCGTATTGGGATCTCAGTATCGCACATTTCGATCTCTGTTAAAACACATCCCAGATATTTAGATTTCTGTTCTTCCTTGATTCTAGTGTCCCCGACCTGCCAATTGCATTTTGGGCTCCTCTTTTTGTTAATGACCATACATTCTCTCTTCTTATCGTTTATGCTTAGATTACCCTTTCAAAACCAGCGACCTTCACCTTTGCTCAGATAAGTACAGCTGAAATGAGAACGATTATACACTTTAGTAGTTTTCACAACCGAAAAACATGTCATCAAAATATCTATCCATAAATTCAGAGTTGTATGTATTTGTAACAATGTTCATTTCAAAATGTTTGTTGAAGACAACAGACACGATATGTCTATTTATATATTTTAATAAGTTCCTCTTGTTGAATTAGTTTCCGTTTTTGTGTGTCAAGTAGAGCTTCATATTTCGTGTTCATTCTTGCCAAGTTTCTATGCTTTCAGTCATTGTCGAAAAAGAAAAGATAGATGAAAGTCTCCTTTTCTCTCTCTCTCTCTCTCTACTACATATATATATATATATATATATATATATATATATATATATATATATATATTTTTATATATATATATATATATATATATATATATATATATATATATGATGTATTATAAATTAACTGATTTAAAAATTTGATATAATCGCTACACAGGAATTACCAGTTTCAAAAACAGAAACCAAAAAATATATATTATATAAAATTAAAATATTAAATTGAAGATAAGACAAAACTAATGCTTTTAATCTTAATATAATTGAATTTGATGTTTTTGGTTACTGTTTTTGAAACATGGTAATTCCTGCGTAGCGATGAAACTATATTTGAGATCAGTTAATTTATAATATTTATGCTCTGTAAATTTACATTGAGCACTGCTTTGTAAAAATAAAAAAATCAATAAGAATACCGGATTACATATCTTTCTGTTTTTCTTTTTTTACTAATATATATATATATATATATATATATATATATATATATATATATATATATATTAATTGTTTCATCCCAAGCAGGGTTATAATTCCTTTAAGACGCAAGGAGTTACTTACTAGGAGTGAAAGCAAATAAGAAGACCTTAGTGAGGAAAAAAGACAATAAATGAAGAATTTTCAGGAAGATAAAAATTGGGTATTAACGTTGAATTTTAAAAAAATTGAAGATTTTAGGCAGCAGGAAAGAAAGAAACTGGAAGTCATTTTCACAGGCTTGAATTGCGAGAAAAGAAATTTTTCGAATTTAACTTGAAGTTATATTCATCGATTTCGATATTATTTGCCAATCTAGTAGTAGGCGTAAATGCATGCAGTCGAGGTATCAATCTCATTAGAACAAATTCCATAAAAATACAGAAAAGACAGAGGGAAGCCACGTTATGGCGGTTGGAAAGTGACCGAAGGCGAGATGCCTGGTTAGGACCAATAACATTGCAGATTCGTTGGATTTAATATCTATATGGTAGTAATATTCAAGGCATAGATGAATGGTAGACTTATAAATATGTAAAGAAAGAAGGAAATATCTTGCAAGACACAGTGAACCAACTTTCCTAGCCGCGGAGCTATCAATTGATTCAATATAATCATTCCACTTCAATGTCAGCAAAGAATATTTGCCCGTGAAGGCCTACCGAGTAACCTCATGGAGGTTAACATTTGCTATCATTACCTCCATCACTCTCAATGTCTTGTTTTGAATGACTGTTCAATTCAGTGTCTGGGTTATATGACGAGTCACAAAGAAATTTAAACTTCCGTACCTGCTTGATTTTAGTGTCGGCGACCTGCAAATCGTATTTCAGGTTCATGCACTCTGACTTCTTGTAGTTTATGCTTAGACCCTTCTCGTTTTCTTTCGCTGCTTTCTCTGGAAGGTTTTGTAATTACGTTTCTTTGTCTGCTATCAGTATTGTGTCATCAGCGTATTTTATATTAAGATTGTGGCTGGCAATGCTGAAAGCTGGTAGGATTTCCAGTTCTTCCAGACTTGCCTCGCTGTATAGGTTGAATAAGTCCGGTGAGAAGACACATCTTTGCCTTACGCCAATTTCTATTTTTGTATATCCGCTGAACTCATTCTATATGCGCATGCATCTAGCAGTAGGCTTAAATGCGTGCAGTCGAGGTACAAAGTGGGGGAGAACTTATTAGAACAAATCGCATAAAAATACAGAAAAGACAGCGGGAAGCCACGGTTGGAAAGTGACTGAAGTCGAGATGCCAGGTCAAGATCGATACTATTAAAAACCCTTCTTTGGATTTTAAGAGAATCTCGAGATACAAAGCAGGAGCATTAGATCAGCTATGGCATCAGTATAGAATGTATGGATTAATGGCAGGATTTATATATGTGTAAGAGGGATTCTGACGAATATAAAGTTGTCACCGTGAAGAAACATTCTCAGCAACAGACGTAGCAATTGATTCAATATAATCATTTCACGTCATGTCAATGGAAAATGTGAAACCAAGAAGGTATAATTTGTTGCTCTCCTGGAGGTTAGCATCAGCCATGTTGATGGAGGAAAAAAAACGATTTTCTATGATGATTAAATGAATGCAATTTCGTTTTCGGTGTTAAAAATTATAAACCATTCAGTGAAGTTTGTTTAAAGACGAGCTTCTTGTTCGAATCAAGTGAAAAAAATGTGAATGTCTTTTATATTTGTGTAAAGACATACAGTTGTGCGACGCTCCAATTTCGACATGTAGGAATCCCTCGATTAAAGCACATTCGATTAATGCGCTTAAATTTTTATATAGCAAACTTCGATTAGTGCATAATTAGTGCAGTAAAACATTCTTCAGTTTAACCAATTTTTAATTGAAAATTGATTTTTTTATAGTTTTTATAGTTAGTTTTTCTAAAGTTTAAAAATGGAAAATGGGTAACTATTTTTTGTCAAGTATTACGTTAGTCAAAGAATTGCAATAGTGTTAAAAAATGGCGGTTATAAATAGATAAATTATATAATATAAGACGATAATAAAAAAAACATATTTGAATATTTGTCTTTATAAAGAAAATCTTTGTATATTTTGATTTTTTTTCATGTTTATTTTGAAGGTTATCATATGGGAAGAAAATGAGTAACTACTGACACTGAAGTTCGAGCGCGACAATCTGGACTTATGTATTCCGCCAGGTGTTAAATAGCAGTGCCAGACTACTGACTGCAGTGTTTATTGAGTGACTATTGAGTGTAACTATCCAGTCGAATTAGTGTGAATTATTCTGCATCGATGTTTTGATTTAGGATTTACCGGAAGTCGAACCGCGCTACTAACAAGGTACTCACTGAAATGGTTAATTATCTTTAGTTGACTTTTACTTCTTTGCTTTTGTTAAGTATATATTTGCGATTTTAATTAAATACTTTTTTTATCTTAACATTGGAGTCTTGAGTTATACTTAATTATTAACGGCTACCGTACGTCACAAAAAAGATTTTAAAAAGAAATTCCTGATTTTTTCTTTAAAAAATGGACGATTTAATTAGGTATAGAAATTTACATTTATTAAAAAATATCGAAATATAAAAGATGTATGTATTTATTATAGAAAGATTATAAATAAAATTATAAATTATTATATTGATGATTATGATATGTTTGGAAAATTTCTAAAAATAGAGTATATCCA
The DNA here is from genome assembly GCA_903632075.3 of Acanthosepion pharaonis. Taxonomy (NCBI): domain Eukaryota; kingdom Metazoa; phylum Mollusca; class Cephalopoda; order Sepiida; family Sepiidae; genus Acanthosepion; species Acanthosepion pharaonis. The sequence goes on along the minus strand of CAHIKZ030000719.1, from coordinate 648,962 downwards.
TTACATAGGATTCATTTAAAAAAAATTAAATTAAAACTATTAGACTGAGCGTCACAGTCAACTGATTTCAACTCTATTGAAAATCTATGGAATTTAATGAAAAGAAAAATGGAAGCCAAAGTTTTTAAAAATATCGATGAATTAAAAGAAGATTTTATAAATTTTTTATGATAATATCGTTTAAAATTTAATCTCTAAGCCAATTATTTGAAGAGAAGATTAATAACATTAATAAGATTTTTATTGTAAATTATATCTAGCCATATTTTAATTAAAAAGTACGCAAATTAGAAATTAATTGTGGATGAGACTAAAATTTGAGATACAAATGACGTCATTTCCTCTAAGTTATTATATTCAATTAACGCATTTTCAATTAGTATGTATCTTTAAAAGTACACACTAGCCGCTCTAATGGTAAAATATTTATAGTGTATTGAGTTTTTCGTTGTTAGCAACTGCGAATGATATGAATTATTGTCACTAATATTCGATGTCATAACTGCAAACGGAAATATATTTTCTGATGTACCTAATGGTTTATTATCTCTCTTGTTTAATTTATTCCTTCTCTGTGTACCGTTTCAGGACGTTGGTGGTTATAGCTCTCCACAACGTCCTGTCCTTTGTTGTTCTTAATAAATTTTGTCTTTTTGTTATCTCTCCTAATCTGTGTTCCTCCATCTATTTACTCAAGCTCGCTAGGCAGATTATGCGTTGATTTCTCCCGTCTCTATTGCTTTCAATCTGTCCTGTGAGTATCAAATTTTCCAAGCCCTTTTTCCTCATTATGTGCCCCAGAAATTATAACCGTCTCTTCCTGATGTTATGTGTAGCAGTACTTGAGCGACTAAATCAAGGAAATTCTTATGAAATAATTTACCCCACATTTTACTATCATTGGATCTTCGTATGTGTACCGCGTCCTTTCAGAACATGGCCGATCATGCTTCTCCACAACTTCCTCCTTTTGGTATTCTAAATTACTCTAGCCTTTTTATTACCTCTTTTTGTCCTTGTTCTGTTATCTGTTGTTATCACACAAACATTTTGCTCGCTGTTTCGATCCTCTTGTCTGCGTGTATTAAATTCTCTAAGCCTTCTTTTCTCACAACGTATATCTGTGATATTCTCAGCATTCTCCATCTTGTCGTTTCTCCATCTGTGATTAAATTGTCCAGCATTCACTCTCAGAAAAGGGATTAGATAATACCTCTCAGTTTATTTTTCTTTGCTTTGTATCTAAAGACTTTTTCTATCTCTTAATACTTTGCTTAGTTTTCGAAGGCATATTTCCTTATTCTTTATCAACTTCCTTTTTTCCATGTTACACTTTCATCCCTCGGTTACTACACTACCTAGCTGATGAAACTTGTATTTCTGCTTGATTCTAACATCCCTAATACGTAGCTCTCAACTTGGACTGCCACTTTCGCTTACAACCATGCAATTTGCCTTCTTACAATTAATAGTTAGTCCTTTCTTCTTGCTATTCTCGGCTACTTTCGCCCTAATATTTCTTGTAGATTTCCTTCTGAATCTATCATTAGCACAGTGTCGTCTTCGTAGCGTGAGTTGGTATGGTTATGTCAGCCGATATTAAATTCTCTTGGAGTTGTATGTACTTTAGAATAGTCGCGCTGTGCAAGGTAAATAAATCTGCCAAAAACAAAAAAGAAAAATAAACACATTCCTGTCGTACAGTTCTTTCTCGTGTCTTATCTTATCAAATGACCTTTCGTAATCTCTACAACGTACATATAGAATGTTCTGCATTTCGATTGCTCCCACTGATAATATTATTACCATAAAATCTGTAATTCTTGTTCCATTTTCTTGAACAAAACCAATCTGCTCTACTCCTATTTCTACGAGGTCTATTCATTAGAGAATGATGTTTTAGTTATGTGACTCATAAAGCTGGTTGTTCCTTGAAAATCGCGTTTATTTGCAGTTGATTTGTTTGGCAGAGCTATTGTTATACTAGAACATACCTATTCTATTGTAAATAGACTCTCCTACCTATAGTAGTAGTAGCAGTCTCCAGGGAGCTAGTGAGTCAGTCGATGTCGGACATTAAAGTATCAACCACCACAACTAGATTGCTGCGTCATTCACTATTATTTCAAGTGCCTAACGTTTTGTACGTCGAACCCTTTTAGGACCGACTTAGTGAAAATACAAGCCTCCACTGTGAAAGGTATTCTACAACAGCTATGAAGAGAGATCTTCTGAGGTCTTCCAGTATTTCACCTCTCTCATATACTTCTTCTAACGCTGCAGTAATGTTCCTAACCTCGTTTATGACAGTTAGTATTTTTTCTACAACATTATCTAGAGCTGTTGCGTTTTTCTCGTTTCATCCTGACTACGGATTTTAAGTTTCTCTTTTCTGATCTCTTCGGAAAAGAAAATCTCCGCCATTTTGATCCCATCTCTGTAGTATTTTTTTCTATAATATTTGTTCCCTCTCTAGATTTCATACGGCTTCCCGAACAGCAGATTTTCTAGTCTGTTATTTCTATTGTCATGTTTATTCATGCCTAATACGTCTGTGTTCTGTAGTTATTCATCTCTGCATAGTTCTCATTGAACCATTTATCTTTTACTTGCCAGAAAATATTTCTGATGTTTCCAACGAACATCATATATTCGGTGCCATTTCTCTGTTTTTTCGCTTTCATTAGATAAATAATTTCCCTATCATCCAAGTTTTTCTTTCATTCTTTCCATAGGATGGCTTCTTTGGCTGCTGTCCTTAGAGATTTCCTTAAAGCGTTCTACTTTGAGATTCTGACCTTTTCCAATGTTTTATATTTATTCTTAACTGCAACTGCATATGTTTGTTTGAAGATTTGATCAATCTTTAATACTACACTTAATAGATATATGACTGGGAGGTGATCACTCCCGCCGTCAGCGCTTAGGTAATTTTAGTGTGCAAGACTATTTGTAAATTGTGGATGTTTATATAGTCTATTTGGTTTTTTGATACTTCCTGTCGTGGTTTCCATCTCCACAAATGTATTTGGCATTATTTAAAGGTTGGTATTTGCTATTATTTGTTACGACTGGTTTTTTTTTTAGTGTGCAAGACTATTTGTAAATTGTGGATGTTTATATAGTCTATTTGTTTTTTGATACTTCCTGTCGTGGTTTCCATCTCCACAAATGTATTTGGCATTATTTAAAGGTTGGTATTTGCTATTATTTGTTACGACTGGTTTCTTTTTTAGTGTGCAAGACTATTTGTAAATTGTGGATGTTTATATAGTCTATTTGGTTTTTTGATACTTCCTGTCGTGGTTTCCATCTCCACAAATGTATTTGGCATTATTTAAAGGTTGGTATTTGCTATTATTTGTTACGACTGGTTTCTTTTTAGTGTGCAAGACTATTTGTAAATTGTGGATGTTTATATAGTCTATTTGTTTTTTTGATACTTCCTGTCGTGGTTTCCATCTCCACAAATGTATTTGGCATTATTTAAAGGTTGGTATTTGCTATTATTTGTTACGACTGGTTTCTTTTTAGTGTGCAAGACTATTTGTAAATTGTGGATGTTTATATAGTCTATTTGGTTTTTTGATACTTCCTGTCGTGGTTTCCATCTCCACAAATGTATTTGGCATTATTTAAAGGTTGGTATTTGCTATTATTTGTTACGACTGGTTTCTTTTTACAAAACTAAACAAACAATTACGAAAATTCGTTAGAAACAAAGAAAACAGCGCTGAACTGCTATATAGTATGAACGCCAGTGAAAGCTGGACAATATGCTCCCAGATGAAGAAGAGACTACAAGCAACACAAATGCTGTTCTACATAAGAATGCTGATGCAATGAACTGAGAATTTGAATAACGATTAAGTTTTAAAGCTAATGAAAACGAAAATTAGTTTTATACTTAGAATAAAAAATGGGTAGATGAAATATCTAGGCCATAATGAAGAAAGAGGGACTGGAGAATTTGAAACTCAGAGAAGGTACAAGGCAAGAGCGATAAAAGAAAGCGACGTATGACTTACCGAAAGATCTTGTGTAAATGGATGGTAGAACATGGACATGGAGGGAAATCTAAAAGAGAAACATTGCTCGGGGCTGCTAAGGAGAGAATATTGTGGAGAGCCATGATCTCACACGCCCTGAAGGTATACGTCACATAAAAGACGAAGTTGTGGACATTGATAACAGCATTAGATGGAAAGATTAAAAAAAAAAAAAAAAAAAAACACTTCGAGTTCGAGGAAAAAAAAAACCGGACGCATCCATAGTAAGTCGATTTATTGTATTTTTACCAAGACAAGTGAATAATAGAATTTGTTTATTAGCACAGAGTATTAATACAGGTGTACATATATACAATAGACAAGTAAAAAATGATTTAGTATTTTGTTGGGTAACCTTTTGCTATAATAACGGCCTGAATACTTCATGGCACGCTATAGACTAAATTCTTTAATAAGGCAACGTTCTTGGCCAGATTTTTCCAGTATTTCTTTAATTCGCGAAAAAGCTCATCTTCTGTGTTAACTTTCCTATTACGGGCACGCTTGTCCATTATCACCCAAAGATTTTTAATTGAGTTAAAGTCAGGACTCTGACTAGGCCACTGGAAGAGATACAATTTTCCTTCATCGTGTTTTCTCTCTAGATAACATTTATTCTTTAAGGCAGTATGCATAGGATCGATATCGTATTGGAATGTGAAGCGTTGATCTTCGACAAAAAAGTTTTATATCAGAAAGCCACATTTGATTAAGAAGAAAGTAGTGACATTGATGCTAGTCCATGATTCCTTTGATTTTCTACAAATTACCAACTCCTGCTGCTATTACTCACCTGTCTTGGTAAAAATACAAAAATCGACTTTCTATGGGTGCGTCCATTTTTTGCCTCATACTGTACTTATAACGGGAAGAGTACAGAAGATGTTAAGTCATTTGCTATCACTTCATCTTTACTGTTACTTGACAAGTACTTCAGGCATGAAGCTATAATAATAATAATAATAATAATAATAATAATAATAATTTAAAAAGGAAATAGAGTGAACAGAGTAATGAATAAATCACAGAATTGCTTGACCAATTATTCTTTCTTGTATCTTCTTGTAAAACCGGTTTGAATGAATGTTTGTTAGACTTGTATATACACAACATTCCTTTTGTTGGGTTTCTTTTGTTTGTTTTTTACGTTGTAATGTCTATGAGATAAAAAACAACTGAAAAAAATACATATTAAGGAAAAGTAAAAGAAAATCGAAAACTTCGAGAAAAGAGGCAATTAAAAAGATAAAAATAACAGGACAGAGAGAGAAAGAGAGAGAGAGAGAGTGAGGAGTGGACAATAGAGCGGCAAACACTGAGAGGAGGGGGACCAGAGAGAAAGAAAGAAACGTAGAAGAGAACTTGAGAGAGGGGGGAAATTTGAGAAAGTGAAAAAAATTGGAGAAGAAATAACATGAGATGAATTGATTGATTCATTCATATTCTACGGCTTATCAACCCTTCGCTGGTTATTTAAAGCCAGAAAATATTTTCTTTTTTTTTAGATCCTAATAATTTTTTTATGATTTAATGATATATGTCTTACTAATTAACCCATTGCTGGGAGGAGAAGATATACATTTGTATCTTTCCCATTTATCCATTACACCACATCCAAGCTTACATCGTATTCCCAAGCCGTCATCGATCTAGGTACTGACCAGGTTCGACGTTGCTTAACTTCGGCGATCATAAGAGAATCGGTGTTTCAAAGTGATGTGGCCGTAAGTCAACGAAAAGGAGAAAGTGGGGGAGAATGAAGAGGAAAACAGAGAGAAATAAAATGATTGAGCCACGACGAGAGTGAAGATCGAGCGTGGTTATGGTTAATGAGCTATTCTTAGTGGTTAGTCTTCATAGCTGCTCACTGCTTAAAGATTTGTGTCAAATTTCGCTAAGCTTAACAACAGTGGCGAAAATCAGTATTCGAGACTAGATTTTTAGACAGTATTTCAAGTGTTGCATTTTCTAGCCAACATCGCAAATTTGTAAAGTTGGCAGAGCAAAATCTTATTCTATTTACTCTTGTATAATTTCATCTTGAAATGAACGAAGCTAAACTTAAAAAAAATAAGGGAAAAAAGAAAACAAGAAGAGTATAAAAGAAAGTGGGTGTTGTGGTAGGATCCACCTAATTTGCATAGTAGAGTACCGACCATATAAATATGGTTGGTACCGGGAAGAGAGGGAGGAATCAAGAGATTCAACAAGAGACTCTGCCCGACTGCGACTCAGTCAACACATTCTCCAGGAACGGTCTTACCAGGAATATACAAAAGACTATATGTAAATATTGTGTACACTTTCTTGTTTCAATACATTTTGTTCTAAGTACATTTTGTGTTGCATTATTATTCCATGCATTAGTCAAGTTTCAACAGCGGGAGAAAGACAGAAAATAATAGAGAGAAAAGAAAAAAGGAAAACAGTGAGAAGGAGAGGAAGAAGAAAAAAAAACGAAGGAAAAAATATGGTGAGACAGACAGAGAAAAATGTTTTGAAGTGGGGTAATCGTTAATGAAACTAATCTCTTTTGGTCATTGCAACTGAGTAGCAATTTCGATCCTCACTAGGTATGCAACATTTTTATATTAAGTAACGTCATAAGGATTTTGATATGTCATAAAATCAGCTGACCAAACCCAATTAAGAAATATAGCCTGGTTTGTGGTTGAGATAGCTGTGCCTTATCTATAGGTCAGTGTATGAGTCAAGGTAAAATAAGTATTTATTGGCTGCTTTTCTGATAATTTCGATAAATTTTGTTTTCGAATGAAGGAGATTGAACGCGAGAAAATAGATGATTAAAGTAAAGAAAATGAAAGAGTTATAAAATTTTTTTAAAAAAATAGAGAAAGAGAAACAGATAGAAAGAGAGGGAACGAGGAAAAATCAGAAAATGAAAAACAAACGGAAAAAGAAAGCGAAATGAAAGAGAGAAAAGAGATGGCGAGGGAAGAGAGAAAAATAGGTTGCTTCGTTTGCCTGATCCAACGCAGGGAATTATGGGATAGTTTTGAAACACGCAATGTGCCGTTCACTTTATTGATGTTCAAGTACTTTCATAAGGTGTGGCGGTAATTTATATTGAATTGTGTCAGCAAATAAAAGCCTTCTCTGATGTGAGTGTATGTCAGCGAGGAAGCCACTTATTCCCACGTAGTCAAAATGCACAAGGCATAATACTTGTTATTTTAAACGTGGGAAAACACACATTTATATGTGGATTTGGTGCAAAAATACTACTCAGTTTTATCCGAATAAGCGTGTATAAGCCTGGATCAAACCTGGTGACGACTCTCCACATTCACTAAAGAATTACATGGAACTGGTTGTGAAGAAATATAGTTTTAATGTGTGCTATATTTATTGGATAAAGGGCTCAATATCAGAGATAGAGCGTGTGTAAATTGATTGCGTCTAACATAAAACAGGACTGTACCTTCTAAGTGTTGACTTCAATGTTCACTTTTATATTTACACACACCAAGTCTCTTTATTCGACCCCTTCAAAAAGTGTGTATAGTTCTGCATACCCCCCCACTATCAATAATCAATTCTCATGATGTCGAGCTATTGCTTCATAGGAACTGATCTGCTTGACACTCACATGTCAAATTCGACGGGATAGCTGACTATATATGTATGTATGTGTGTGTGTGTGTGCGCGCGATGGATAAGATGACGCAAAAGAGAAAATAACACTGACATCTAATTTTAACAAATTAATTTACTAAAATTGCACAAAAATATCTTGGAATGGTAAAAAGTATAATTATTCAATAAAATCGGCATTAGTTTCAACCGCAGGCTCCAGACGACTTCGGAACCTTCTGCAACTGTTTTGGACGGTCTCCTTGTTTAAGTAGGGTGGATGCTGCCATAATACTTGCCTTAGTTAATCTCTTGTGTTAAAAGGAGTTTTGCTGGTCTCTCGCTCAATTACGCCCCACACATAATAATCAATTGGATTGCGGTCTGGGAAGATGGGTGGCCAGATGTAATGGGTTATGTGGCTGCAGAAATTGTCTGGCAGCCATGACAGGATTCTGCACCTGCTTGTCTGGCATGGTGCAGAATCCTGTTGCCAGACATAGTGTCTTCCAGCAGCCACCCTCTTGACCCAGTGCAGCACTGTCTCCTCAGAGCACTTGATGTAGACTTCTGTGTTGAGTCTGAGGCCCTGTGGGAAGATGAATGGAGGCATAACGTCGCCATCACTAGTGATCACATCAAGCACCATGATGTTGATTGGTCATCCAACTCTTTCTGATTCTTCTGCACTCTCCTTGGATTGACTCTCAAATCTTCGTATTGGAGTTTCCGGCACGAATGCCAAACAGTAAAGCATGCCGTGCAAAATTTCTGGCGGAATGAATTTCGTCATAGTGTACTTTTTCTCACAGACGGTACTCAACTGACCCTACTATACATGTGCAGACGATAAAATAAAAAACGCGCGTGCGCGAAAATAAAAATATAAAATGGCATCAATTTACCCATCGAAACCTTTATCTATCTATCTATCTATCTATCTATCTATCTATCTATATATATATATATATATATATATATATATATCGAAATAAAAGTATAAAATTTAATATTACAAGACATATTATATTGGCCCGGTCTCACTCTTTATTTCATCTGAAGGTTCTGGAGGCACTTTACATCGGGTCCCGCAAGCCTTCATTGCGCAAACAACGTGAGTGTTTGTTGGGACTCGCTGTCATCTGTCTCTAGTTCCTTCTGCATATATATATATATATATATATATATATATATTGTTTTTTTTTTCCCACTTCCTTTATTGTACATTTTCGGTATTAATTTTGAATCTCCTGTTGAAGTCTGAAAAGCGGCAGGTTGCTTCCCCCCTGTTTGTTGTTGTTTTTTTTTTTTTTTTTTAATATGTCTTGTAATATTAAATTTTATACTTTTATTTCAATCATTAAATTTTGTACATACAAAAAAACATCTTTAAATATATATATATATATATATATATATATATATATATATATATATATATATATATTAGGGCTGCAACCTTTCTTTCAAACATATTTCGTTCAATATAACAGATAAGAAAAATTTGATGAATATTTTATTACGTCTTTCTCGTATTAAGATTTTACGTTTGGTCGGGATAAGAGAATATAAAAATTGTCCGTAATGACTATTGTCCCAAGCGCCTTTAGCCTCTTGTTCAGCCATTTTAAGTTTTTTTTTGTTATTTATTTCTTACCGTTATAATTTAAGATGTAATTTTGTGTTGCATGTTGTTTTCTAATTGTTATTAATAACACTATACATTTATATACAGCGTGTGTCATAAATACTTTTACAAAATTTTGGGGCGAGTTCCACAAGGACAAAAGCCTAAATAAAAATAAAGTTGGAGGAAAGAAATTTTCGAACACCATGAATTTTTTTTTAACTTAAAAGAGTTAGATTTTATAAAAGAATCCATACAAAATTTGTATACCATTGTATAATGCTGCAATATGCAAAAGTAATACAGAAACAGTACATTAATGAAATTAAAAAAATTGGTGGCGAAAAAAGTATTCGTACAAAATTATAATACCTATTTAATACTTTGTAGCATATCCCTTATACAATTCGACAGTAATTATTTTCTTTCTGTAGTTTTTAATCAGTTATTTGGAAGTTTCAGTTGGTATTTTATTTGGTTCTTCTTTGCATATTCTCTTTAGGTTCAGGATATTTTTCGGGGCTCTTTTATTAACTTGAATTTTTAATAAACGCTACAAATTCTGTATTGGATTCAAGGCTGGAAACTGTGATGGCCATTCCTGTTTATTGATATTGTTTTCAATAAGTCATTTTTTCGTAGATTTAGTCTTATGTTTGGTTTCATTTTCTTGGCGCAAAACTTATTCATTTGGGAATCCAAGCTTTACTAATGACCTAAACAAATTAATATCTTGGTATATTTTTGAGTTCATTTTGCCATTCATTATCTCTAAACTGCCCGTACCATTAGCAGAACAACATCCCCAAACCATGATACAAATTTCGCCGTTGGGATTGTGTTCTTCGATGCAAAGGCTATGCTGTCTTTTCTCCAAACGTGAGTCCTTGAATTACATCCAAATTGTTCAATTTTGCTTCATCTGTCCATAAAAAAACTTTCCCAAAATAATTCAGATTTATTCTTATACCCACGAACAAAGTTAACCTGGTATTTCTGTGTTTCTTCGATAATGGAGTTTTTTTTTGGGGGGAACACGATCTTCGCTGACTTCCATGAAGTTCATTGCTTATTGTTCTTTTTATAACAATAATACCTGATTCTTTTAATTCTTCCTGTATTTCTCTCCAAGTAATCATTGGATTTTCTTGAATTTTGTGCTGAATTTTTCTCATTGATCTGAGGGGAAATCTTGCGTGGTGCACCAGATCTCGATTTGTTTTCAATAGTTTTCATCTTTTTATACAAATGGAATGGGTGACGTGGCCGCAGGAATTACATCTGTACATCACCCAGCAATAACTGAATTACTAGTAGTAAATGGTGTACTCAGAATATCTCCTAATTTCCTAGAGCTTTTGCCTTCCTTCCAATGTTTGATGATCAATACTTTTTGCGAATTTAATAGTTTCTTGCCTTTCCCCATGAGGATAATTATTGTGGATGATTTGTGTGCGGGGATAACCTTATATAAGAAATCAATTGCGCAATGTTCTAGAATGTTCTGGCAATAAAATAATTAACAGAATCTAGTAAACTCTTACAAAGAATTATGTAAACAAAGGTAATATAAGCCTTTTTGATATTAAATACATATTTTGTACGAATACATTTTTCGACTCGAAATTTTATAAATAACGCATAATTTAAATTTAACAAATTTTTCTAATTATTTTTTTTTCATATTGCAGCACTGTACAATATGTAGAAATATTGTATGAATTTTATGTTTTTTCATAAGTTATAACTAGGTTAATTTAAAAATTTCAACGTGTACGAATATTTATTTCCCCTCACTGTATGTTCGCAAATCCTTCGTTTTTTTTTTTTTTTAGTTATTAAGAAAGTTTACGGTAGATGGCGCTATGTTGCCATGTAGATTAGGTTGCGTTTTTCATTGGTTTACATTTGTGGCTAGTCTGTCTTCAACGTTGTTCCGTTTAACAATAGCAGGATATTCATATCGTGAGCAGGCAAATATGATTTACATGCGGCCTCTCGAATGGCAATGGACGCATGGCTGCATAGCTGTATCAGGTTGCGTTTCAAGACCGAAGGCAGCCAAATCACCAAACCTTTGTGCTGCTGAGACAGGATCTGCGACACCACAAACGGAAGAATACATTCGACACTAACAACACATTCTAGAGGCTGTCGGAGAGAATCCAGGTATCAGCACACGTCAAGTGGCCCAAGAATTTCGTAAAGTATCATAACACCGAATGGAGGGTAATAAGGAGAGCTCCTCTATCCGTATCATTTACGTGTGCAGGGACTTTCGCCCTCTGATCACTCACCACAGGAGAACTTTTTTCTGTTGGTTTATTGCCCAAACTGCCGATTCGTTGTTTGTCTCTTCAGCCCTGTTTACGAATGAGGCATCATTTGGAAGAGATGGAATAGCAAACATACACAACCAACATTTGCCGGTGGATCGGAATCCCCATGATACAATACAAGCTAGATACCAGCACCAGTTTATGATTAATGTGCGGGCTGGAATTTTAAGTGACTGGTAGGTCCATATATTTTTGCAGGAGGTCTTACATGAGCTGTCTACAGAGTCTTTATTTCGAACACAGTTCTAGGCTTGCTAGTGGATGTACCCCTGCTAATACGAAGACGCATGTGCTTCATGCATGATAGAGCTCCAGTCACATTGTTTGCGATGAACTGGTTGACATCTACCATGAAAGATGGATAGGTAGGGATTCCATGGCTTACATCTTACCCCGACCTCAGTCATTTAGATTTTTATCTGTAGTACCACCTAAAACAATTGGTTTATGCAACAGACATTAATAATGCAGATACAATTCATCAACGTGTCATGGAGGTCTGCAAAACCATTCGACACAATGTGGGAGTAATTCCTAGGGTCCACCAGTCAATGATCCGACGAGTGCATTGATGTGTAGAAGCAAGTGGAAAACATTTTGAAGATCTGCTATGAGTTGCTTTATTGAGGTACAACAATGACCTTTCGAGCATATATTTATATGGACATTTTTCGATGTTTTGGGGTTAGAAACTCGTCACCAAAGTTTTTAAAAGTATTTTTGGATTATACATTTAACAACGGTTACTGGAAACTTTAAACTTAACGTAAAAGCGAAGGATTTGCGGACATATGCTTATATGTAATTTTATGCTTTTTTGTGTGAAGACCACAACCAAATATAAAAGTACTTTGATACGAACTATATATATATATATATATATATATATATATATATATATAGAGAGAGAGAGAGAGATAGAGAGAGAAACCTGACTGATTTGGTATCAATCGGAGATTCTACTCATTGTCGCACAGCAGGGATGAAGGCGAATTTAGACGTATTTATTTTTAGATAAACACACCAGTGACTGGAGAACTCGATTCGTATTAACGAAGAGTCGGGCATCAGCAGCAGTAATGATCACTGTTTACAAATTCACTTTTCTCCCCGAGAGGTCAACCGAAATATTTTTTTTCGGGAGCATGCATATATTGTCATACACAGCCATATATATGCAGATATGTAGAAAAAATAGGAAAGAACACGTTAGGTAAATGATTCGGAGTTCTTTGGTATTTTTCCTTTTATTTTTATAAAAATAGTGCTCCATACAGAAGTAGAGTTATAATTATAATTATTTTTGTTATCTTTTTAAATATTTAGAATCATATTTTAAAAAATATAATTATAATATAAAATATATATATATATATATATATATATATATATATATATAGTACCAGTTTCTGAGCTTAATTTTTTATTTAGCGTAGATCTAACATTTAATTAGCTGATCGAGACAAACCCACAAGACTATTTTTAATTCTGACCTTATATATCTTCCTCCTTCCCTTTATCTTTTGGAAAAGAGGTAACACTTCGATTTTGAAATTTTTTTCAAAAATCATTTTATCGCCAGTTACATACCATCAACTGAAGAGTTATAACATAGTGCTGAAACACGAAAGATATTGTGTAGCGATTTCAACATGTTTTTGTAATAAACTCTTGTAATATCAATATTAATAATAATATATTGCTCTACTTTGTACTGAGAACATTTTAAAAATCAAATGCTACGAACAGTTGAATTTTACTTCATATCTTCCTTCTCATTTGGATAATATATATATATATATATATATATATATATATATATATATATATATATGCGATGAGATGGAAAATCCTAAGATAAGCCAGAATCTGTAATTCTCTGAACGAACCTTGCTTCTTATGTTTACAGGAGAAAATATGTATCATCGAACTCATGAATAACACCCAATTATTAAACCAAAGATATGAAACAACTGTTTTCTGTAGACATACTAAAGATCTCACACTACAATCTTGTTAAATTCTTAAGTCCATAACTAGAAGCGTTTTAAAACTGTCAATCAACTGCTTCGATATATTCCCTACCCTCTTATGTACCTCTCCACTAATTAAATTATGATTCTTAATTTTTATTTTCATATATATTACTGGTAATATTGTCAGATAAATCGTTTTACACCTATACATATTCTACATGTTATGCCGGCCAGGAAAATTTCAAAATTTGATTATAAAAGGTTATATTAACATCCATTATTTTTTTAGAGGAAATCACCACTTTTAAATTTTAATCCACAAAACACGTTCATTGATTACAGAATTAGTAGTGATAACTCCAACATAAATACATGCAATTCAGCTCTAGAATTTTTATAGTTAACCAAAAATAACATTCCCAATTGCTACTAGAACTATCGCTACAATTTTTACCTACTTAAACGTAATACTATCACCTATCTCCATCTTTCATCCACTACCTCTCACTCTTAGGGCGCTTGTGAGATGATGTGCCTAAACTTTTGACCGATGCATATCGGGAAAAAATTTCCACAGACCAGTCAACATTAAAGACCCAATCCATTCTTCACCAAACTGCTATCAACAAGCACTAGTGTTTCCCTCCCTGACCTATTTTATATATATATATATTTTTTTTTCTTCTCAAATGGAAAAAAAAAGAATTGATGTTTCACATACGGCTTGCCTACAAGGGGAATTTTTCATAACCATTTTCGATTCTCACCCGTCGAAGTGCAGTTGAAATGCACTGAAACCAAGTTGCATCTTTGTAGTGAGTAAAATGGTTTTGTCTATATGATAAAATTATAATATATATATATATATATATATATATATATGTGTGTGTGTGTGTGTGTGTGTGTGGGTGGGTGTGTGTGTGGGTGGGTGTGTGGGTGTGTGTTTAAGCTAGAGAGGGTTGCTGAATGAGGAATGACCAAAACGGAGGTTGGAAATGGAAATGGTAATCTTTATAACATCAATAAATACAATACTCGCCAGCGGCGTGAAGTAGGTAAACCACTGCTTGTAGAGGACTATTTAGACACCATATTAATCCCACTTACAATAGTGTCTAACGTATTTATCACGATTGGGACATACACATTAGTATTTATAGGTACGTTATATAACTGTAGCTATATATATATATATATATATATATATATATATATATATATATATATATATATATATATACAGAGATAGATAGATAGATAGATAGATATTGAGAGATATGGCGACAGAAAATGAGAGTTATGTATCGATATACAGACGTAGAAAATTTCTCAGCTATCCCAATCCTCCAAAATCAGAGCAAATGAGAAAAAAAAACCGAAAAAAACAAAAGAATATTTATTTTATTATTTATTTATTTTTATTCTTGGTCTGAGCAAAAACATGTTAGCGTCTACTCGTATCTATAAAGGACGCCATCTTTGGCGTTTTTCTGTTAAAAAGAATATAAATTCTGTCTCATTAGATCTCCTCTTTTCACATAATCAATCCGACTTATTCCCAAAAGCAATTTCGTTGTCATGTGCTATGCGATATAACCATTATCAAGGTGAATACATCAGACATCTTCGTGATCACGCCATTCCTTTAAATTCGCCAGCATGTCACAACAGAGATCGTTCAGAAGAATTTCAACCATGTTTGGACATGTCTTTCACGCGTCACATCAGTTCTCGACATTCCATCGAACACCTCATTGTAGATAATAGATTAGAAAATACATTGCCCATGATATGTTTATGTACGCTACGCTTTTAAGGTGACTAAGACACATTGTAAATAATATAGATTAAATAATATCACCTTTTATACACTATGTTAGTTAGTTGGTGATAGGTGTATCCACAGAGCGTAGCGGTTAGCGACCGAGAAAGTGGAATTGTCGTCCTGGGTTCAAATTTCGGTTGACAGGTTTGGTTTGTTTTACGGCATATCAATCTCAATGGGTTATTTAATACCGTCAAAATGTTTACTGCTGCTAATATTTTTTTTCAAAAATGTATTGCTGCTAATATTTTCGTTTTCCATTCTGGTCATGCATTGATGGTAATAATTTTTCCTTCAAAAATTCATTGCTGGTAATAATTTTTTTACAAAAAATTTTGCTGGTATTAAAACCTAATTTTACACTTTCATAGTGTTTTAAGCCTAATTTGGGGTTAACTATTTGCCCATAGTTGGGACCCTCACAGGTACTACCACCCCGGGTCAGGGTGAACCTGAGAACATCAGCAATAAAGAGGTGGTTCCACGCTCCTCAAAACCTCCTGATCAGATGCCTTGCTATTGGATTTAGTTTATCGTCATACCCAGAACGGGAGTTCGGTTCGTTCGCTAACGTACAACACACTCTGTGAAATACAACAATGTATTATTTCTCTATTGGTTGAAATCCACTTTTTTTTAAAAAAATCGACATCATTCCAAGCAAGGTTGTAAAGTCACTAAGACACAAGGGGTTACTCGGCGTGGAAGAATTAAAAAAACAGAAACTACTTACGGGCAAGAATAAAGGAAGAGTAATCAGGAAGACAGTAGATTGCGATTGGCATTGTATTTAAATTTTTGAACTTAACTGAAAAGCATGAAGCTGGGAGTTCCACAAGTGAGAAGTGCGAGAAAAGAGACTGTTAGCATTGAATTTACGGTTACATCTAGCCAACTCAAATGTAAAATGTTAAGACTTCGTCCACTATTTACATCATTCGGGCTATTGTCCTCATCTTTGTCGCCATATTTATTACAACGTTTCAGGTGGTTAGAACGTCGAACTGTACCCCTTATTTCGCTCACTGTGGTAGACCGTTCTAAATCCACGTGACATGTCTAATGGGTGTCAGTTATCTCCTGTTAATTCCCCTCTCCAAGTTCTCCACCACCTTAACCAGGTATTGAACTCACACTCTTTGTGTCCTCTCACTAGATCTAACTAACGCCTTTATCCACTGTGCCATGTGTCCTTTTATATAGCCAAAACCAACCAAACTATTTGTAATGCTTCAGCATACAACCCCTACAAAGAATAGATTCGTCAAACGAAATAAGAACAAGAAAAAAGAATGGAAAAAAGAAACATTGAACTGAAAACGAAACACAAAAGAAATGAAAAGGACATGAAGAGAAAACAAAAGAGAAAAGACAGAATCCTACCTAGGCAATCACCGAATGTGCTCAATGTATCTCGCAAATAGACCAGGATAGAACAATAATTCAAACCAATGTAACCGTATAAAGAAACTAGAGTCATACGGAGCGATTATCAGATGAAAAAAAGGCTTCTCTGCGTGAAACTCAGAGTAACAATTTGGACGTCATTTTTTTTGTTGTGTTATTTAGTATATATATATATATATATATATATATATATATAATGAATTTTATGCATCCTGAGAAATATCTTCCGCTACTAACAGTTTCACTTGTGAACCACAATCATCAGACGGTTTTGAGGAAGAGAGAATTTATCAATTATTTATATTTCTTACCCGTTTTCCGCTCTAAATATGGCGCATACAAACGCGGTTTATATTGTCACAGTCGAAATCACATCAGGTTATTTACACATAAGTGTTTATCAGTTTAACTGCAAACACGACGTAAAAACGTTCAAATCAATAATAATACGGACAAAAGCGGATATAATAAAGAAAGAAAAGAAAGAAGAAAAGTTTGTCCACAGTGCAGGCAAAATAATAATAGCGATAACCGTAGGACTAAAATAACGTATTGTTTGCTTTTCATTTAAAATTAATCAGCAAAAACAAGTCCCAAATGTCTTCCAGAATCGGTCAGTCATGAAATTTATACCGAATCGAAAAAAATCATTAAAAATTGATGACTAATTTAAAACTAACCAATCTGTGAATTTCTTTAGGCCAAGATGTTCGCTTGAATTGTGCATTCGTGCATGAAATAGAGTGTTACATCTTTGTGTTGATCTCAGTATTTTATTTTTATCATTATATAAGCTCTATACGTGGTACTGAGCACTTATCCATAAATATAACATACCTTAAGTCTAAATATATATATATATATATATATATATATATATATATATATATATATATATATGATAGAAATTATTTGGAGGATTTGGGATAAATTATAAGTAATTCCTCGAGTATAGAAGAAACCTCAACAGAGTACAAAAGCACTGGTCGGCCGTTTCGTCCGATATTTGGGACTCATCAGCAGTGCGCATCCACTATCGAGAATTGAAACCCGGACAGTTGCGATATGAGGCAAACGTCACCATGGAATATTAGTGTTTGAGATTTTTTATATATATATATATATATATATATATATATATATATATATATATATATATATATATATATATATATATATATATATATATATATATATTGTTATGAGATTCCCGTTGGTCGTAAGGCATCTTGATAATATGAGTATGCATATACTTTAATAAAATTAAATTTTACTGTCATTTATATAGAAGTACTTTTTTTAATATTTGATATAGCTATGTTTATTATTATAGATCAAACGCTTGTATAGATTGTCTAAATACAAAATGTCACCATAGTATTCTCATTTTATTGATTAATTTATTTAGTATCGATTTTCTTTGATTCTAAATTTTGGTATTTGAAATAAAGTTTCTGAAATAAAGCTTTAAACAAATCAAAACAGGCAGACTTATGAGATCTACCTTTCGAACTTCAAAAAGATATATATCTTCTTATTTATCCAACTGTACCAAGATGGTTTTGTAGTATCAAAAATTTTGAAATTCCTTAAAAATAACATTTTGTTTCATACAACCTTGTCTACTTTGTTTGCAACAGTTTCTTTGTAGTTGGACGTGTCTAAAGTGTCATTGTATCTAAGACATGACATAATAACCCACCTATCCACACCCTGTGGCCTTATTTTTCATTTTCATTTTCATTTAGATCGGTCTCTTGATTGGTTAATCCAGAGATGCCCACATGTAATTTTTTTTTAAATTTTGAATTTAGTGTTTCCTCGACTCCTTTTTAACTTTCAAATAAGGTAATGATTTGTTTTCTAGTTTCCCAAATAAATCATTTTCATCATAAGTTATCTATCATCGCATGATGAAGGAACATTATAGTTACGAAACATAAAAGTTTTTGTGTAGCAAAGTAAAATATTAAAATATATCTGCTGGACTCTCCCATCGAGTTCGATGTATGAGGTTCCGATGACCACGAACTAAATGCCTATGACGGGTATGCCTTTGAGACCGGCTCAAGAATTGCACAAAAGACCACAAACAGTACAGGAGAATGTATTGTATCCAAGTGCAGCAGGAACACTGTTAGATGTCTTATTTTGCTTTCTCGTTTCACACAGTCGAATAATGCTTACTTCTTGATTGTGCATTATTCCTAAATAGCAGCTAGAACGATACTCTGATCTCTTCATAGTGTGACGACGTCCCCCGGTCGCAGCGTCGACTGTGTCGTTCGATCCCGGTCGCGGCGCCAATTGTGACGTCACGTGCTCCCCAGGCTCTGATATCCTGGTCACGGACAGCACCCACTGTGACGTCTTTGCCGCGGCGTCAGCTGTTCTCTCCTCGCTGCTCCAAACGTGACGTTCTAACCCTTTGGTTAGATTGATACCAGCCTCGTCGTTCCCAACCCGCTTCCAAAGCCTGGTTACCAGGGTAACTGCACTGATCTCCAGTCTGCCTACCCACGTTGTGAATTGATCTTAGACAGACGAGATCAAACAGGGGTTGGGGCTGTAATGCAAGTTGAGTCTAACGGGGGTGATAACACACAATCATGTATAAAAAAAAATAAAATAAAAACTCACAAAGTCCAAAGTATCAAAGAAAAAGGTAACAAACTTTTTATGTCTATTTGCTCGGTACATAGGACTATGTCTACTTCCCGACCCGTTCTGTGGATTGTGGCACGATGCTTTTACTAGGCAACTTTAAGGCTTCAAGTTGTCTGCTCTCTAAGAAATTTGTGTTTCGGTGTGACTTTGGACGAAAGTCGAAAAAAAAACTTATTTCTGTGGTCTGATTCTAAGTCGCTCTTCAAACTACTTGTTCTTGGTTGAAGAAAAGTCCAGAAGTGTGCGTGAATCTTGGTCAGCTATCTTGACGCGGTTTCAACACTGGGCGCTCATCTCTGCTTGTCGTCCACGGCTCAAAACTCTTTCGCCGTCCGCTGCTCAAACTCTAACTCAAACTTTTTCTCTTCAGCTTGGGTCGGACGAACTTCTTCACTTCGGCTTGGGTCGCACAAACTTCTTCACTTAGGCCAAACGAACTGGCCTCTCTTGCCCGCAAAGGGGCGAATGAACCTGGCCCGCCGTCCTCGGCTCGAACTCCGCTTGCCGTTCGCGGCGGCACTGATTTCTGTCGGTTGGGGTTTCGCTTTTATTGACGCCGTCAAAACTGGGGTGGGTCTGTCGGCACCAGGGGTTCTTTGATAATTCTAAATACGTATCCACCCTTTTTATTTCTGGTTAGGGATTTTTCATTCTTTTCCATTTTCGGTAACTCTCCTCTCACTCCCACTCCCTTACTGTGCCTCTGAGGGGCGTGTATCCACTTCCCCGCTTCTTCGTATCGGTTCCTCACACTTACACTTCTGATAGAGGCATCGACTGATTTTCCTCGTGCGTCATGTGACCGCTCTCGGCCAATGAGGTCCTGGTCGGGTATCTTTCCTCCTCCTTCGTGTGTCATGTGATCTTATTTAGCCAATGACGTCTTTAGTCGGGCGTGGACAATCCGTGGCTTTGTTTTGGGAAAGAAACACCTTGCTTAAAAAACAAAATGTTAATTTAAACCTTCTTATCATGAGCGACTGCAATGACACCTTCGGCTTTTTAACACGTGGTATTTGTCAAGCAGTTTATCACTAATTGGATATGGCCTAAGAAAGGGATTTCTCAGACCTGTTGGCGTTTTTTTGAACGAAAAAAAATATTTCATTTTCCTCCGGCCGAAGGTCCGATAATAAAAATCTTTATTATCTCAAAAAAAATTTTCAGCGACATCATCTTGTGTAGCATTTTCCAATTCTGGAGATTTGTCTGGGTTTTCGTATTAATGGTTTGCCTTCATATCCTTAGATACACTTCCCCACCCACTTAGACTTTTACTATCAACCCAATGACACACTTTGCACTTGTTACTTTTCAATATTTTTCATTGTCCCTAACTTCGTTTCTTCAATCAATTGATAACAACTTCCATTTTCCCCAGATCTCGGTTAGATTCTTGACCTGGATATTTTTCGACACCTGTTATCTGTCAGCCGTGCGAGTGTGTGCTCGCTTATGACCTGTTTTCGTATTATTTTTTTTTTTTTCTTCTTTTTTTTCTTTTCCTTCTTCCAGATCGCTTGAACGTAAAGAAAGAATTATTCTTAAAACCCAAAATATATTTCGGCCCTAAATAATTATTAAATGGTTGATAAACCGTAAAAAAAACAAGTCATATATCTATGAATATTTCTTTCAATTCGTCAGGATGCATGGTGCCACAATAGGTACATCATCTCATATATATATATATATATATATATATATATATATATATATATATATATATATATATATATATATATATGTCATACGTTAAAATTATCTTTTTATTATATCTATCTATCTATCTATCTATCTATATATATATATATATATATATATATATATATATATATATATATGTTTACTTACTAAACGAATTTAGATGTGGCACAGGGTCGCAAGTGTGGAACATTCTGTGAGAATCGAACTCATTACTCAATCATAAATGATGTAGCAAGACAAGCTTGCTAAACCATTGCATTTCGTCAAAATATGGGATTTACCCTGATAAAGTCCCCCAGGGGACGAAATGTATCGGTGAAAATAAGTTTTTATTTCATCTTTATTCATATATGAACAAATGTTATTAAATGCCGCCGCTAGAGAGTATCTCTTTTTTTAATTTTCGCATGTCATGCAAGCAACGTGTTGATAAATTTGTCGTAAGTTAATAATTTTGCGGTGTTTTAGTTTAAATTTGTTCTCAGATGACAATTCCTATCGATTCGTTCATACATGTCTAATCAATCAGCTCTATTCAACATTTTTCTCAGATCAATAATTAAAACGGGTTCAAACGAAGTGGGGCCTTGCGTATTTTAAAGGGGACTTGAATTTTTATACTACCTTAAAGAAATCTTAGGAAGAAAACCTCAACCGAACTAGAAAGAGTGATAAAAGCTACTTTATTTGAGAAACATATTTTCCTGAATAATCGTTTTAAGGGAAAGATTTTATAAATACGTATACCAGGATTACGATTGTGTTAATCTTAAACCAGAGGAAAATAAGGGTGAAAGAGAAATTGTTGACGATGGTATTTCTCCTTGCGTAAATGCGACATATATTAATGATACGAGTTGCGTTCAAGAGTGTACTACTTTATTTTTCCGCCAAATCGAATGGCCGGAAGGTGACAACACCCTTCCTGCGTATTCATGGAAATTTTTGCTCCGCCATTTCCTGACTGTTGCGCTGAGAGTACATACGTGTAGTACATACGCGCTCGTCATATTTCGTCTTCATGCAAGTTGACAGAAAGCATCGAGCAGTGATATCGTATCAATTTTTGCCAAACGTTTGATGATACATATGATCGCCCCATCCAGAAGATTCAACAGGCCTTTGGCTTTGATGTCATGATTAAAACTCAGGATCAAGGAGTGGTAAAACCACTTCAAGCATGGCCGCGCACAAATGGAGAGCGAGGAACAATCAGGCAGTAGGAATAAGTATAGGATCAGTGCATTCCATTTTAACGGAGGATTTGTGCATGTGGAGAATATCGGCGAAATTCGTTGCCAAGGTGCTGACGGAGCATCAGAAGCAACTCTGCGTGGAAATCGCGTGCTTTTCATATTAGGGAAGAGCCAGGAATCGCACGGTGCCAATTCGAAAGAGTAGGGAGCCTGTCGAAGAAGTCGTGTGATTTTCCTGACCAAGAAAGCTTGATACAATATCTCTGCTCGATGCGTTCTCTTCTTTAGTTTTTAAGCATACTACTCCAAGCAAGGCGGGAGTGCTACAAGGGGTTACAGAGAGTGAAAGCCGGAGTAAAGAGGGGTGTTTGCGGAAAGGATATAAAGAAGGGCGGGAATCAAGATCAAGGCAACAGAAGATGTCGATCGACATTACATTTGAATATTTGAAGATTATAGCTGTCAGGGAAGCAAGTAAGAGGAAGGGAGTTCCACTGAAGGGAAGTGCTAGACATGAAGCTATTGGAGTAGAAGAGACTGCTACATTTAACCGTTTAGACAGTGAAAGTGTGGGACCCAGATGCCAACCTAGTAGCATGCTTAAATTCATTCACTTTGGGAACCAGTGAAAGTAGCTCGTAAGAGCAGTTGCCATGAAAATACTTGTAGAAAAGACAGAGGGAAGCCACAGCACGTCTGTGAGAAAGTGCCTGGAGACGGTATGCCAGATCCGGACATATCACGTTGTATATCCGTCTCTGCATTATGTCGAGGACCTCGAGATGAACAGCGGGGGCACCAGACCATATATACAATTATTATTCCATGCAAGGACGAATAGTTGATTTATAGATTAGAAGGATGAACTCAGGCGATAAAATCTTCTGGTGTGACACAGAGAATCAACTTTCCTTGCAGTAAATGAAGCTATTGATTCAATCTAGTTGTTCCACTTCAGGTCAGTGGACAGCGTGAGATCAAGCAAGCGCAGAGAGGTGCTCTCATGTGTGAAAACGATTATTCGATGAACGTGAACTACACATCTGTACTCTAGGTTTAACAGCCGGGAACCTACGCCGTCTACAGGCTAAAAATAAAGTCGGGTAATTTTTGAACACACTACATGTCAAGGCTATAAGTGTCAAGTACTAGAAAGCCAAAATCAGACAACAATATACACATGAGAGCCTGATTATGATTTATTCAAAATAATGTATAAGAGTGAGATCGTTCGAAGGTCATATTGTTATGGGACCTTACCCATAATATCATAATGGACTATTCCATATGTAATAAATACTGCGTCTCAAGAGGAAGCAGGGAGTTCAGCCCAAAGTCGGGCGACCGGCCGATGGGCTAATCGGTTGAACTCTTTGTCTTCGGGCGGGGAGGAACCCGAACGAGGTTACGCCGAAGGGCGGAGTCTCTTTCGGGGAGGTAAACCGACCCTGAAACCGTATATACGGGTTCAAAGGGCATATTTTTGGCCGAGCCCACAGGCTCAGAGATCCCACGTTAAACCAGCCTTGTGTCACATGATGCTCTTGTGGTGGGTGACTAAATACTGTTCAGTCTGAAGTCTGGAGTGAGGTCCGTCTGGAGTCTGTCAGTCAGTCAGAGCGAGCGAGGCAGTCAGTCGAGTCAGAGGCAGTCCGAAACAGAGTCGCGTTCAGACAATTACTGCAAGACATTGGAATAGTGATACAGGTCGAGACTACATTGTTCTCCCTACTAAACCTGATTGTTCGTACTAACACTTTTTACTTCTCTGTATATATTCCTGTTTGTAAAATATCTGTGTTATTCCATATCCGTGTTCGAGTTCTTTATTGGTTCTACTTTGGACTATCACCGTAGTACAAAGATGCCACACCATAACGCATATACATTTTAATATTCATTAAATAAGAGGTTCAGTTGTCACCCAAAATAAAACTGTTACGTTTAAAATAATAATTATGAATGACGTGTGTGATATGAATGACAGATAAGGTAGGAATAGGAAGTGAAAATTATGAGGATATTTAGTATAGATAACGATTGACTTTTGACCTGAATATGTTAAGATTATATTGTAGAGGGTTACTGTCACATGATTATAATGAATAAGCTGTGTGATATGAATAAAAAAGGAGGGGTTGGGAAGTGAAAATGATGAGGATAAGGAGAATAGATAACGATTGACCCTTGACCTGAAGAGGTTAAGTGTCATACGGGATGCAACCTGGGGTGATCATGTATCTTTCGATACAAGACTGACGAGGCAGACTTTTTCCCGCAGTAGGTTACCATTTCTTTCTGTGGTAGACCGGTTGCCAACCAAGCCTTAAGAAGGTGTTACGAATGTAAATAATTGTATCCCTATATTTGGTTGTTTTTCAAGATTGTAACCTTACCTCTATAACTGTTCTACTTTTTTTTTAAAAGATTGTAGTGTTCATAGAAGCATGTACACTGCTGACTGTAACATGTAAATAGCATTTCTTGAGTCGGAGCTGCCGAAGTAATTCTCACAATTCAATCCAGGGTGTGTCCGTAAACTCTGGACACATATGGAATCTCATTAACTATAATGTTTTACCTACAAAGATTGAACCTGGTTTTGTCGAAAGAAGAAATAATCGACTTATTTTTCTGGGGTATACTAAAGCAGAAGGTGTACTCAATGAAAATCACAGATGCAACACACTTGATTGAACGCATAAAGAATGAATGTGCTAACATTGACAATGTGGAGTTATTGCATCGAGTTCACGTGAATCAAAATTGTTGGAAATCATATTGAAGATGTTGTTTGGTAATATTGCAATTCAATAAAATGTTGTTCAAAATTTAATTTTTTGAAAATATGCATTTTTGCCTAGGTGTCCAGACTTTAAGGACACCCTGTACACCCTACACCAAACCTGGTCTATTTTTAGGCTGTTATAACTGCTCGTTAACCATGGCATATTTAGGATGGATATTAGAATAATCCAGTACCTATACTGACAGCAAACCGCCTGCTCATGGATAGAAAATGAATTCTGTAAATATACAAAAATAGAAAGAGGGGTAAGACAAGGATAGGTCTTCTCACCGGACTTATTCAACATATACAGTGAGGTGATTTTGATAGAATTAGACTTCCCATTCATTAATTGCACCAAATACTTAACACCATAAGATATGCAGATGACCAAACTGATTCATATATTAAAAATGTCAGAAACCCTCTGGATATATCTAAAGAGAACAACCCCCGTCAAAATAGTAACGAACTCACTAAACAAGAGCGCAAGTCTGTAAAATATCTCCAAACAAACAATGGTATAATCATCAAACTGACAAGGGTGCATTAATCACCATTATGGACAAAAATTAGTAAAAATCAAGTCATCAAACAAGTTTTTTATGAAAACTCACCCAAGATCCCACCAACCTTTTAGCATCTGAACTCTATGCTCTAATTAGCAATTTAGACCGTAGTATGGAGAGAAATGTCAATGCTTTAGTTCCGGAAATAACTTAAACATGGTACATTCTCCACTATTCCCAAATTACATCAGCTTCCCAAATTAATCACAAAACCACCAACCACTCGGTCGAGAACATTACAACAAAATGTACGATCTGATAAAAAAAACAACAAAAAAACTTAAGATTTACAGCTTTTGACAAAGTATTAGAATATTGATTAAACATCTCACCTCGTAGGGTCTTATTTCAGATCAGCAATATGGCTTTCGCATCTATAGGCCAACTGCTGATGTATAACGATTATTGTTGAGAGAGTTTACCAAGCTGGTGAAGCTCGCGTTGTTGCTTTGGACACATCTCAAAGGCATTTGACAGGGTTTGGCATACTGTTTTTTTTTCACAAGTTGAAAGGTTATGGTATTTCCGGGCGTTTTTTGAACTGATTCAGTCTTTCTTATCAAATCGCGAAATGAAAGTTGCTTTGAACGGTCACTTTTCTAGATCTTTTTGTATAAATGCAGGTGTTTCCCAGGACTCTATCATTGGAACTACGTTGCTTCTAATTTTCATAAATGATCTTCCTGATGTCATTAGTTCTCAATTCGGAATCTCTGATGACAACTATTTACTCCTGTCTTAATAATAAGCCTGAACGGTTCGATATGGTCAAATTGGCAGCTGATCTAAAAAATGACGTACAATCTATTGCTAAATGGGACAAGGCCTGGCGTGTTAATTTTAACCTCTAAAAATGAAAGTGTTCTCTTTTAATAATCTGAGAGAACATATTTTACCTGCCATAAGTATGGCTGATGCTAACCTCCAGGAGAGTGACTCATTGCGCCTTCTCGGACCAACGTTTGCTAAGTTAGCTAAGAAAGGTGGTTCATTATTTTGTGCTAGACAATTTTTCTCGCCAGGATCTATCGTACATATTTATAAGTTTACCATTCGTCTTTGCTTTGAATATTGCTACCACATGTAGTTTGATGATCCTGCTATATGTTTATAGATTTTTGATAAAATCCAAAGAAAAATCTGCAATGTTATTGGTCCTGACTTAGCATATCGGCTTCAGTCCCTTTCCGACCGCCGTAATGCTGCTTCCCTGTGCCTTTTCTATAAATACTTTCATGGTAATTGTTCTAATGAACTTTCCTCTATGTCATGCAGACTTCATGAATTTAAGCGCATTTGATATGGCTAGATGTTGTCATAAATTCTATGCTGCCCTTTTCTTCTATCGCACTTCTCGTTTGTGGAATTCTCTTTCGATTTCTTGCTTCCCAGTCAACTTTGATCTTCAAAAATGTAAAAAGAATTAAATAATAAAGTTATTAACAATTTTTAAATAGGGTGGCAAGAAAATACCTATTTCAAAATGTTAATAACATTAATAATTATTGGCCGAATACAGTACTTTGGAAAATAATTGGAAACCATATCACAGGTTGACTCAATCAGTATGAGTGAAACTATATAGACGGAACTGTTGTCCTATGCGTTGGGATTCAAATAGCAAACCGAGCTGATTCTGAATCAACAAAACGACACCAACATTTAATATATACAAGGAGATTTTATTCTAATGTCGTACAACCATAGCCAGCTTGCCTCGCCGTGTTGACTTGGGGTTCCCACATACGTGCCTGTCGCCTGAACTTGGCTGGTCCAAGGGGGACAACTTATATCTAATTACCTATGATGCAACAACTCCCATCTCAATTAGGTTGACAGAATTCATTACAACTTATTGGTGGGTAATATGTGGCATGTTCCTTGTTTGCTGTCCATAAAATTAGTGGTTCATGTTAAGGCTAGTCTCTGAAATGAAGATGTATACCAGATGTATGATTTTATCCAGTTAGGATTTTTTTGAGGGGGTTACATGTCCATTATTTGTTTGAGACCTGCATATCTACCCTCTTCTCTTTACGTTAAGTATGATGGTATTTGAAGGAATTTGGGTGCATCATTTTGTCATTGGAATGTCCTCTCGAGTTCCCATGTGGTGGGAAGCGTTGTGTCTGCAGGCGTATCTGTGTCAAAGCTTCACTTAATCCGTCTAAGATGGCGTCTATTTCGTCTAAAGGTGTTAATTTCTTGGGACTTACCTATTAAGGTGCGGTCATCAACTTTACTAATTATATAGGCATGTTTTCAGACTTTCGTCAATGATTGAAAACGAACGTTTTCTCCTCCTCGTAGCAGGGTTTGTGGTCGCGGCTCGAACGATTAAATTCTTTGGATGTTTTGTCTTTTTGTGTGTGCATTTGTATCTTTGCTCCTTCATAGTCCATGGCTTTGGGCTTTAGCTGACTAGGTAGTATTGGTAATACGGATCTCAGCTGGCAGCCCAGGAGTAGCTCTGCACGCGACTACCTAGAGCTACTGATTAGAGTGTTCCTATACTCAAGCATGTCTATGTGAGGGTCACTGTTGTTGCACTTTGCCTCCTAGAAAATCATTTTGGCCGTTCGTACTGTCTGTTCAGCAAAACCATTGGATTGAGGGTGTTTTGGGTTGGATGTGGAGTGCACAAAATCATATTCTTCTGAGAATTTAACGAATTCTGCAGAACTGAATTGTGGTTCGTTGTCAGAGACCACTTTCTCTTGAGTGCCATACGTAGAGAAGGTTGCCTTCAGTTGTTTTATAATGGCTTTAATAATGGTGGTGGAATGTATTCGAACCATTTCAAAGTACTGGCTGTTGTAATTCATGATCATTAGGGAGTCTTTTTCGTCCCACTGGAATAGGTCTGTGACTACTGCTGGCCAAGGATAATCACATGCACGGTGTGGTTGTAGGGGTTCTCAAAGATTGGAATTCTGCAGCGTGAACCATTCGGAGACCTTCGTCATTAACAGAGGTGTGTCAGCAAGTTCTTCACGGTGTTCTCTCAATCCAAGTATGTCCAACATATAATCGTTTCAACATTTGCGTCCGGAGGTACCTAGCGACTACTATCTTATAACCTTTGACTATTTGGCACTATATGTTAGTCCGTCGTAGTGAAAATAAAGGGTTCAATTCGACATTCCAACCAGCTGAAGAAGGCCGGAGCGTAAAACAGCCGAAACTCTGTAATAAATATGGCGAGAAAGATGAAGGTA
>CAHIKZ030000719.1:535000-617500 GCA_903632075.3 Acanthosepion pharaonis | reverse complement strand
ACTTAATCATGGGTTTTCTTCCAATACTACAATACTACACCGAAACCTGTCAGAATAGCTACACAATTGCAGTCGTGTTTCGATGCGTATCAATGCATCACATCAGGCTATTGTAAATTACTGGCAAGTGCACGGATTTTTTAATGTCATAGCAAAATACAACCTCATTTTACGAAAAAAAAAAGAATAAAAGGCGGGGTTCTAAGGTTTGTGGGCTTTACTCTGATCAACAATATCAGATGTAACTTACGTGAAATTTGAACTAAGCGAAAAAGCAAAGATAATAAATTATTTTTTATAAATGAATCATGGCCCGTAGATTGGCAGCTAACTGCAGCCAGACATAAACTAAAGCTGATGCAAATGGTTACATAAATTATAAAAACTAGATTAAGCCATTTCCTAAGAAATAAAAATGGGGTGGAGAGGTAATTTAAAAAAAAAGCTAAACAAGTTATATGTTTCTGAATTTCCAACATAAAAAAAAAAGTTTTTATAGTTGATAAATAGCTTCTTTAAGAAACTGGTAAATAAATTAAACGTATATTATTATTTGGTAAATTATTATGCAATTGCTGAATAAATATTCTTCATATAAGATGTTAATAACACTAACCAATCAATGCAAAATGTTAAAATAACCAACCAAATACCAGGAGATTATTACCCAAAAATTAACAATATTACCAAGAGATTAATACAAAATTATATTAAATCCAACTTAATTTTCCAGATAGAAAGAAACCATATATGATATAATGCATTACAACTAAAATATAAGAAAAAGAATAATCCAATTCCAAAGTTTAACTAAATTGTAAGATTCAGGTAAATTATGTTTACAATTTACTGTTAATTCATTTCTTTTATTTAATAAGGAATTTTTATTGAATCTCATAATTACCAGTTTTTCATTTAAACGCAGAAAACAGGGTTCATATATAGATCTACATGTCCTTGCCGTTTTAAAAATTTTCCATTTCACCTTACGTGTCT
Source organism: Acanthosepion pharaonis (assembly GCA_903632075.3). Taxonomy (NCBI): domain Eukaryota; kingdom Metazoa; phylum Mollusca; class Cephalopoda; order Sepiida; family Sepiidae; genus Acanthosepion; species Acanthosepion pharaonis. The sequence goes on along the minus strand of CAHIKZ030000719.1, from coordinate 616,504 downwards.
TATTATCATATTTTAAACGCCCCAAATTATTTAGAAAGTGATGTATTATTTCTGTAAGAACTGTTGGCAAAGGACAAGGTATGTTGATACCAACTAGGCTTGAAAGAATACATAATCTTTCAACCGTCGGATTCTCCATAGTAATGATAGCACAAAGATGAAAAAAAGAGATTTAGTTAAACATTTGTTTAGCCATAGGTTTTGGTCAGAATTTCTACAATTATATTAAATTAAATTAATAATAATAATAATAATGATAATAATAATAATAATAATGATAATTATTATTATTATTATATATATATATATATATATATATATATATATATATATATATATATATATATATATATATATATATATATATTTAGCTGGTTTCAAATATGTTTTTTCGCTACACAGTAATAACCATGTTTCAAAAATGGAAGCTAAAAACTTCAAATTTAATTTTGTAATTAAATTAAAAACATTAGTTCCATTTCATCTTCAAGCGAATATTGGAGTAACTTATTTTTTAAATTTACTGAGTTTTAAACACACTCAAAAATTCATAGTTCATTGTTTCCAAGGATACAGAGAAATCCAATCATTCACACAAGGGGTGGTAGCGTGTTCATTTTTATTAACTTTTTGTTTTAACAGTAACTTATATATATATATATATATATATATATATATATATATATATATATATATAGAGAGAGAGAGAGAGAGAGAGATGGTATATAGGTATCTATGGACCATACGGAACTTCTAAAAAAGGATGGCATCATTCAACGAGTGGTTAGTGGGTTAACACATTTTAAATTTGCTAGCGAAATGAATTCGCCATTTATTAGATTAATCTTACTAAGTTATTCTTCGTATGACCGCATCATTGTAATATATATATATATATATATATATATATATATATATATATATATATATATATATATATATATATATCTCCGTGGATCGTCAGCGTACCATGGCGGAGGAGCTTGAGCCTTTCGAGGAAACTGAATGCAATGTAAAATTTCTTTTTATAATTCTTTTATATAATTTATATAATTTATAATACTAAGAAGTAAAAATACAGAATAAATATTAAAGGCTGCTCTTAAAAATTATTGATTTTTTTTTATCACAAGCAACGTCAGCTTATGGAAAAATTACTATGATTCAATATGACTTTTCAACGTTTTCACACTCAGAGAAGTCCTTCTCCAAGAACTTTCCTCGTCTGCTATTTACGTCGGGACGAAATATACTAGTATTCGCTCCCAAAGAATTGATTAGATTATACATAGTAGTTCAGCATTCTTTTCTCTGATTCTAAGGACATTTTCCTTCCGTTAATATTTGAAGAGTATCCTTCGCTACAGTTTCAGATTTCTATCAAAGTTCAAATAGTCTGAGACTATACTTCCCGGATATTTATATTTCCAAACTTGTGTTTTCTTTTTTTTTTTTATATCACCGATATATAATTCAATCCGTGGTTTGACCTTTTTGCGGACATGAATTCTGTTTTCTCACAGTTTGCAGTCTTTCCTTCTTGCTTTTGTTGACGACATTGTCTAACAGTTCTTTCAGTTTTGTTTCTCAATCTGTCATCAATACAGCATCATCTGCGTAGCGTATGTTGTTAAAATTCTATTTGCCGATAATAAACGCTGGCAAATATTCTAATCCTCTTAGACACGGCGAGCTGTACAAGTTGCATACATCCGATGCAAACAGATTTTATTGCACTTAAGAACAGTATTCCTTGAATGGGGAAACTGTTTGCCAAACCGTTCTAGATTGACGAGCCGATACAGTCTCGATGCACTTATAATAATTTTCACGCAACAATGATTTAGAAAAATCGAAGGGCAAGCCGCCTTTTCATATTTAGGTTATTGATCCTAATTCTCAGTATTGATCTTCTGGGCAAGAAGAAAGGGTGTCTTAGCAAGCGATTGAGAAACAGAAGGCGAACATCTTTGTTGGTATAGACGGCTAGTCGCATATGCTCACGATTTATAGATATTTATCAAGCGCAGGGCCAGTGGGTGCGAGTAGAAAGGTCTTGATGCATCAGAACTAGAAACAGGAATAGCGAAAGTTGCCTTCCAAAAGCTCATCAAAGTATAAAGAAACAGGAAATTTCATTAGAAATTAATTGAAATAGCGTGTTTTCCTGCAAGTCTAAAATTACCCCATCATCTTTCATTATGACACCGTGAAAAATTACTAGAAAAATAAAAAATGGTGTTGAACTCGAACAATTTCCTCACAGATGGCGATGAGACATGTAGCAGCAATATATATATATATATATATATATATATATATATATATATATATATATGAATGGACTCGTCCCGAACACCTACAGTTCCGCCATATGCGAACATCTTTTAAATAGCAGATATTGTGCAGCCAAATTTAGTGTTGACTGGTTCACCGTGTTGGCCCGGTCACACTCTGTATTTCATCTGAAGGTTCTGGAGGCGCTTTACATCGGGTCCCGCACGCCTTCTTTGTGCAAACAACGTGAGTGTTTGCTGGGACTCGCTGTCATCTGCCTCTAGTTCCTCCTTGCATATATACAAATATATATATATATTTTTTTTCCACCCATTCTTATTGTACATTTTTCTGTTTTAATTTTGAATCTCCCGTGGAAGCCTGAAGAGCGGGAGTGAAACCGGTTGCTTCCACCCACCTTGTTATTGTGTTTTTTTTTATTATTTAATATTGTTTAATATGTCTTGTAATATTAAATTTTATACTTTTATTTCGATCATTAAATTTTGTACCTACAAAAATATTTATATATATATATATATATATATATATATATATATATATATATATATGTGTGTGTGTGTGTGTGTGTGTGTGTGTGTGTGTGTGTGTGTGTGTGTGTGTGTGTGTGTATTTTTATGGTCGAGGTCCTTGCTCCACGGTGATGGTCCAAGGTAGAACCAATCAGTGTGGTCATCTGCATATCGTATGGTGTTAAGTATTTGGTGCAATTAATGAATAGGAAGTCTAATTCTATCAAAATCACCTCACTGTATATGTTGAATAAGTCCGGTGAGAAGACCTATCCTTGTCTTACACCTCTTTCTATTTTTGTATATTTACTGAATTCATTTTCTATTCATGAGCAGGCGGTTTGCTGTCAATGTAGGTACTGGATTATTCTAATATCCGTCCTAAATATGTCATGGTTAACGAGCAGTTATAACAGCCTAAAATAGTCCAGGTTTGGTGTAGGGTGTACAGGGTGTCCTTAAAGTCTGGACACCTAGGCAAAAATGCATATTTTCAAAAAATTAAATTTTGAACAACATTTTATTGAATTGCAGTATTTCCAACAATTTTGATTCACGTGAACTCGATGCAATAACTCCACATTGTCAATGTTAGCACATTCATTCTTTATGCGTTCAATCAAGTGTGTTGCATCTGTGATTTTCATTGAGTACACCTTCTCCTTTAGTATACACCAGAAAAATAAGTCGATTATTTCTTCTTTCGACAAAACCAGGTTCAATCTTTGTAGGTAAAACATTATAGTTAATGAGATTCCATATGTGTCCAGAGTTTACGGACACACCCTGGATTGAATTGTGAGAATTACTTCGGCAGCTCCGACTCAAGAAATGCTATTTAATGTTACAGTCAGCAGTGTACATGCTTCTAGGAACACTACAATCTTTAAAAAAAAAAGTAGAACAGTTATAGAGGTAAGGTTACAATCTTGAAAAACAACCAAATATAGAAATACAATTATTTACATTCGTAACACCTTCTTAAAGCTTGGTTGGCAACCGGTCTACCACAGAAAGAAATGGTAACCTACTGCTGGAAAAAGTCTGCCTCGTCAGTCTTGTATCGAAAGATACATGATCACCCCAGGTTGCATCCCGTATGACACTTAACCTCTTCAGGTCAAGGGTCAATCGTTATCTATTCTCCTTATCCTCATCATTTTCACTTCCCAACCCCTCCTTTTTTATTCATATCACACAGCTTATTCATTATAATCATGTGACAGTAACCCTCTACAATATAATCTTAACATATTCAGGTCAAAGGTCAATCGTTATCTATACTAAATATCCTCATAATTTTTACTTCCTATTCCTACCTTATCTGTCATTCATATCACACACGTCATTCATAATTATTATTTTAAACGTAACAGTTTTATTTTGGGTGACAATTGAACCTCTTATTTAATGAATATTAAAATGTACATGTGTTATGGTCCGGTTCCTTGTACCACGGTGATAGTCCAAGGGAGAACCAATAAACAACTGGAACACGGATATGGAATAACACAGATATATTACAAACAGGAATATATACAGAGAAGTAGAAAGTGTTAGTACGAAACAATCAGGTTTAGTAGGGAGTCTCGACCAGTATCACTATTCCAATGTCTTGCAGTAATTGTCTGAACGCGACTCTGTTTCGGACTGCCTCTGATTCGACTGACTGACTCGCTCGCTTTGACTGACTGACAGACTCCTGATAGACTGAACTCCAGACTTCAGACTGAACGGTATTAATCACCTCCACCACGAGGGCATCATGTGGCACAAGGCTGGTTTAACGTGGGATCTCTGAGCCCGTGGGCTCGGCCAAAAATATGCCCATTGAACCCGTATAAACAGGTTCAGGGTCGGTTTACCTCCCCGAAAGAGACTCCGCCCTTCGGCGTAGCCTCGTTCGGGTTCCTCCCCGCCCGAAGGCGGAGAGTTCAGCCGGTCGTCCGACTTCAGGCTGAACGGAATTTAGTCACCCCCGCCCCACAAGCGCATCATATGGCACATGGCCGGTTTAACATGGGATCTCCGAGCCCGTGGGCTCGGCCCAAAATATGCCCTTTGAACCCGTATATACGGTTTCAGGGTCGGTTTACCTCCCCGAAAGAGACTCCGCCCTTCAGCGTAGCCTCGTTCGGGTTCCTCCTCGCCCGAAGGCAGAGAGTTCAACCGATCAGCCGGTCAGCCGGTCGCCCGACTTCGGACTGAACTCCCTGCTTCCTCTTGAGGCGCAGTATTTATTACGTATGGAATAGTCCATTATATTATTATGCGTAAGGTCCCATAACAATATATATATATATATATTGTCTCTTCAGTGTGGCTAGACGTTCGATTGCTTCAAGCTGAGATCGAAATCCGACAAAAATTTTAACGTTTTGTCCGGAATATATATATATGTGACGTCACCCCCCCCTGGTCGCAGCGTCGACTCTGTCGTTCGATCTCGTTCGCGGCTCCAAGTGTGACGTTCTAACCCTTTGGTTAGATGATTACCAGCCTCACCGTTCCCAACTTGCTTCCAACACCTGGTTACTAGGGTAACTGCACTGATCTCCGGTCTGCCTACTCACGTTGTGATTAGATCTTAGACAGACGGGATCAAACAGGGATTGGGGCCGTATGCAAGCTGAGTTCGGCGGGTTGGTAACACACAAGTAAAAGAAAAACTCACGAGGCCAAAAATTACTGATAAAAAGGGGTAACAACCTTTTATATCTAAATGTTCGTTACATAAAAAGTATTCCTACTTCCCGACCCGTTTTGTGGACTGTGGCACCAAGCTTCTACCATACAACTTAGACTTCGAGTTGACTACTCTCTAGAAATTTGCATGTCGGGGTGTGGTTTGGTTTCGACACTGGGCGCTGATCTCTACCAGTCGTTCACGGCTGATTCTTCTCTTTGTCGTCAGTGCGCGAATTGACTTCTTCTCTTCGGCTTGAGTTGGACGAGCTTATTCACTTCGGCTTGAGTTGGACGAGCTTATTCACTTCGGCTTGAGTTGGACGAGCTTATTCACTTCGGCTTGAGTTTGATTTCGACTTCTTCTAAGCGCAACTGCAAGTAACTTCTTCTTCGTCCGCCCTGCAACTCTTCTCGTCGAGGTCCGAACTCTTCTCTCTGCCGTCCGGGGCTGAACTCTTCTCTCTGTCGTCCGGGGCTGAACTTTAACTTCTCATCGACTTTCGGGCTGCAGCTCCAACTCTTCTTAGGCTCTCGGGCAATTTTCTTCACTTCGACTTGGGCTGGGCGAATTTCTTCACTCCGGGTTCTCTTGCCCGCAAAGGGGCGAATGAACCGGGCCCGACGCCCGCGTTCAAGCTCCCTCGCTGTCCGCGGTCCAGCTGCAACTGATTTCTGTCGACTGGGGTCCTGCTTTTATTGACGCTGCAATAAACTGGGGTGGGTCTGTCGGTGCCAGGGTTTTCTTGATAATTCCAAAAGTCGCATTATTTCTGATTTCCCATTATCGCTCTTACTTTCACTCCTACTTCCTTACAGTGCCTCTGGGGGGGGAGGCGCATACTCGTTTCCCCTGGTCTCTCGTATGTCAGGTGACCGCTTTCGACCAATAGGGTCCTGGTCGAGCGTCCTTCCTCTTTCCTCGCACATCACGTGACCGCTCTCGGCTAATGAGATTCTGGTCGGGCGTCTCTCCCTCCTTCGTGACGTCTCCAATCGGGCGTGGTCAATCCGGGCTTTGTTCTGGGGAAGAAACACCTTGTTAAAAAAAACAAAATTTAAATTGTCCTTTTCGTATACGTGGTATTTGTCAAAATAGCCCGCCGCTAATTAGATGTGACTTCAGGAAGAATTTTTCTCGTCCTGCCGGCGCCCTCTGTGAGCTAAAACAATTGCTTTCACTTCTTTCTTTCGCTCCGGCCTGTTAATAAAATCTTAATTATCTGAATTGAAAATATCTTCACTCATCATCGTGGGTGGTTCTTATCTTCAACTCTAGAGCTAGTCAGGATTTGTATACTAAGGTGTTTGTTTTCGTATACAATTCCAGCGGTCACTTATCAACTCAATGACACCCTTTTCGTTTGTCACTTATTAATATTTCTTTTTTCCATTGTTCTAAAAATCTTTATTGCTTCAGCCAACTTTAACAAACTTCCATCCTACGCGGACACGGAATTAGTTCAAGTGCTTGACCTGATAATTTTGACACTTGATATGTGCCGGGCGCACGTGTGTGTTTTCGCTTACAACCTTGTCTCTTATTATGTTTCTGTCTTTCCTCTTCTTTTCTTTTTTTTGTTTTATTTTATTATCTCTAAACTCTATTTCTTCAACCAAATATAACAATTTCTATTTCCGTGGATTTCGGTCAGGTACTTTGACCTGGATATCTTTTGACACCTGTCTTGTCTTAGTTTTACTTATGACCGGGTTTTGTATTATCTATTCCTCTTTCTCTTTCTTTTTATTATTTCTAAACTCTATTCTTTCAAATAACAATTTCTATTTTTCGTGAATTTCGGTCAGGCACTTTGGCCTAGATATCTTTTGACACCTGTGTTGTTTTAGTTTTCTTATAATGCAGGGTGCCACATATATATATATATATATATATATATATATATATATATATATATATATATTGGACTTTCCCGTTGTTTCTTTTCTGCGTTTGAGGGTCAAGCAACTCAATTCCTATGAACCGACAGCAAGGCACTTCTTTTACACTTCCTCTGCCTTGCGGCTATATTTGAAACACAGAAAAGCTTATGGAAGTAAATCCAGACAGACAACCTGGAACGTAGCACAGAAGACAGACTGTCAACACACACAACTTTCCGGCAGCTCCTGCAGCCAAACGGTTCCCATTTGGGATATCCTGTATTAAATTCTATCTTGTCGTGGTGGAGGCGCATGCACTCTGGACATTGCCAGTCAAGGAGATGGAAAATTCTGCGTTTTAGGACTTGCCTCTTTAACTTCTGAGTGGAGGGCCGCGTTAACCCAAATATCTCCGGTGCAAATACAAACGGTAAGCCATTGCAGTTTTCTGTCTTGATTGTAACCATGAACTACAATTGTGAGATGGAGGTAAAGGATGACCACAGCAGCGAAAAAATGCGCTCACTGAATAAATGGATTAATGCTTAATCAATATTATTTTATTATGTCATAAACAAATGTAGAAATAATAGAAAAAAACGATTCGACAACACGATTGTCATTGCGAAATTATCGGCTTGCTTCTGTTGAAATTATCAAATATATATATATATATATATATAATTCTCTTACTCTCTCTCTCTCTCTCTCTCTCTCTCTTCTTTTTCTAAATTTTTCTCCCCGGATTCGAACCTCCAGATCTACAAATCAACAATTCGCCCTTGCATGGAGTATTGCTGCCATATATGGTCTGGAGCCCCTTCTGTTTGCCTCGGAGTTCTTGATAGGCTCCAGAGGCGGATATGCAATATAATTGACCCTGATCTGGCATCTTGTCTACAGTCACTTTCTCACAGACGCACCGTCGCCTCTCTCTGTCTTTTTTACAAATACTTTCATGGCAATTGCTCCGAGGAGCTGCATTCGCTCGTTCCCAGACTTCATGAGTTCAAGCGCCGTACGAGGCTGTCATCCCGCTCTCACCCCTTCACTGTCGAAACTCCTAAATGTAGCCGTCTCTTCTACTCCAATAGCTTCATGACTCGCACCTCTCGCCTGTGGAACCCCCTTCCCTATTCCAGTTTCCCTGGGAGCTATAATCTCCAGCTATTCAAATGTAATGTCAATCGACATCTCCAGTTGCCTTGATCTATCCACTACCCTTCTCCTCATCCTTTCTTCTATCATCACTCCTATCTGATCTTGCTCCAAATTTTCTGTAACCCCTTGCGTCCTAGTGGCTTCTCGCCTGGCTTGGGGTGAAACGCTTAATATATATATATATATATATATATATATATATATATATATATATATATATGCTGGACACTCCAGTCGTTTATTCGACGTATGAGGGTCAGCTCAGTTCCTACGAAACAAAAGCCAAACACCTGCACATAGTATTTGATTATAGTGGTGAATGGTTTGTGCAGAAGGAAACACACTTTTGAAGAGCCGAATCCAGTGACCTGGTGCACAACGTGTCACAAGGTCCCCAAACGACCCTTTGCAGGTTCAGAATTCAAAGTTGTCCTTCTCCTATATCAGTTGCTATCCCATGCTATAGAACCCAGTCTGTCCTGCTATTTAGCTGGAGAGAGAGGAGGATTTATACCTTTCCAAAGCATAGTACACACACACACACACACACATATATATATATATATATATATATATATATATATATAGTGTATCAAATGTACTTTTACAAACTTTGACGACGGGTTTCACGCACCAAAACAAGGACAAAGGTCCATATAAACATATGTATGCAAATACTCCGATTTTGAGATATTAAGTTTAAAGTTTACGATAGACGCTTTTAAGTGCACAATACAAGATATAATCCCAAAATAATTTTATAAATATTGGCAGCGATTTCCTGATATCAAAACAAGGCAAAATATCCACATAAACATATTTTAAACAAGTATAACTGAACACAGAAACTCATAAAAATTTCAAAATGTCTCTTGTTTGCTTCTACACACGCATGCACTCGGATCTTTTCAAATTCTCACACACGGTGTCAAATGGTTTCCTCAGTCCCCATGACATGTTGATGAAGTGTCTCTGCATTATTAATGTCTGCTGCATAAACCAATTGTTTTACAATTTGCCCCACAGATAAAAATTCAAACGACTGAGGTCGTAGGAACGTGGAAGCCATGGAACATGTCCACCACCACCTATCTATCTTTCATGGCAGATATCAGCCAGTGCATCACGTACAATGTAACTAAAATTCGCTGGAGACCAATCATGCATGGACCACATGTGTTTTCGTATTAGCAGGGGTACATCCACTAGCAGGTCTGGAAGTGTGTTTGAAATAAAGTCCATGTAGATAGTTCCCGTAAGATGTGCTGAGGAACGTATGGGCCTACCAGATAGACACCTACAATTTCAGCTGCCACATTAATCGTAAACTGATGCTTGTGTCTAGCCTGTATTGTATCAAGGGGATTCTGATCCGCCCACAGAAGATGGTTGTGTAAATTTGTTATTCAGTCTCTTCCAAATACTTGCCCGTAAACAAGACTGAAGAGGCAAACAACGTCTCGGCAGTTTGTCAAGTAAACATCAGGAAATTTCTCTTGTGGTGAATGGGAAAGATCCTGCACACGGTGTAAATGATACGGATGCATGAGATGCTCTTCAAATACACTCCATCTAGTGCTATGAAACGTACGACATGTTGGGGGAGGGCACTTGTCATGTGCTGATACCGAGATCGTCTACGACAGCCTGTACAATGTCTTCTTCATCATCGGTCTTCCTCGATGCATAGTTTGTGGTGCCACGGATCCTGTCTCAGCAATGCGAGAATAAACAGCCGCAAAGGTTGGATGACTCAGCTACTTTCGGTCGAAAAACACAATCTGATACAGCCGTGCAGCCTCGCGTTCATTACCATACACGCGGGCCTATGTAAGAATCATATCGGCCTGCTCACGATATAAACATCCTGTCATTGTTAAACGGAATACTTCTCAACGAACTCACTATTACACAAGTTAAACGTTGAAGACAGACTATCCACAAGGCTACAAATAACAGATCTGACCTAGTCTACATGGTAACACAGCGCCATCTTTAAAATTAATATCTCAAAAACGAAGTATTTGCGGGCATATGTTTATATGGACTTTTGTCCTTGTTTTGGTTTAAGGAACCCACACCAAATTTTGTAAAAGTATTTTTGATACAATATATATATATATATATATATATATATATATATATATATGATGGAAGGCAAAAAAAAGGAAAAAATCTGATAGTTGGTTATTAAAATAACGATTTGTATGCGCCATATTTAGAGCGGAAAACGTGTAAGAAATATAAATAATTGATAAATTCTTTCTTCCTCAAAACCGTCTGATGATTGTGGTTTACACGTGAAACTGTTAGTAGCGGAAGATATTTCTCAGGATGTATAAAATTCATTATATATATATATATAATTATTTAAAAATATGATTCCAACACGCTACATAAGAGTTCTCATGTTTCAAAACAAGAGCCGAAAACTTCAATTTAATTATTTGAATTAAATTGAATTAAAGTACTAAGCTCTGTTCCATCTTCAAGCGAATTCTTTTTAGAATGTAAGAATTTATGTAGCGTGCTGGAATCATACTTTTAAATAATTATATTTATGCTCTACTTTTGTATCGAGCACTATTTTTTTAAAATAATAACAAAAAATACTAAAGAACTTTGGATTATTTACCTAACGAGTTCTTTTATTTTCTATATTTTTCTATATACACACAAACACACACACACACACACACACACACACATATATATATATATATATATATATATATATATATATATAGAGATATGATGGAAGGCAAAAAACAGGAAAAACTCTGATAGTTGGTTATTAAAATAACGATTTCCATAAAAAGTTCGACCTGATAAATTTTATAATATAATGTAGACATATAAGGTAAAGAACAAATAGGTGACGTTTATCAATCTAACATCTTTCACTTTTATTTAAGCTTAATCAGAGAATGAGATATGGAGAAAAAGGAGTTACTGGGAGTGAAAGAAAATGACAAAAGTAATGTGAAAGGACAATAAAAATAGGTTTCAGAAAGACAGAAATTGGAGATTGACGTCGCATTTAAACATTTGAAAATAGTATGTGGCAAGAAATTAAACAAGAAAAATCACAAGAGACTTCTACAAGCGAGAAAAGCAACTATTAAAATAGAAATTATGGTTACATCAGTAAAACAGTCGGAGCTTGTTGCAAAGCTAGAATTACGCTTAAATACAAACGATCGAAATACGAAAATGGAGTGCCCATTAGGAAAATTTCCATGAAAATATTTAGAGAAAAAAGAGAGCGAAACCTTGTCACAGTTGTGGGAAAGTAACAGAATCTATGGATATATAGCCTGAACCCCAGAAAAGTTATGGCGGCAATATTCAATGCAAGAAATCGGAGAGCAGAGTTCGAATTCCAGTCGAATCCATTACGTGCTCTCACCAGCTATGGGTAAATAGCAGTACAGACCTGGTTCTATAGCATTGGATGGCAACTGGTCTATCACAGAAATAAATGACAATCTACTCCGGGAAAAAAAATCTGCCTCGTGAGTCATGCATCGAAAGATACATGATTGCCTCGGCGTGTATCATGCATGGCACATAGCTGACTGAAGCTTGAAGTCGAAAGTATGGGACATCCAGTGAAGTTCAAACCAACTACACACTGGTAAGTGATATAGAGAGGCAAACTTGTTGACCATTACACTACGTCGAAATGCCCCAATGGTAGTTTTATAAATGCGCAAGCTGGATTCTGACGAGAAAAATTGTCTGGCACATTGAACAAAATTTCTTAAAAGCAGACCTAGCAATTGATTCAATATAATCACCCCAACGTGTGCGAGAGTTTTACGGATTTTATTACATATAATTATTAATAATTATACTTTGAGATATTTTATTACGTACCTCAATGTTTCCACGATGAAATTGGTCTTAAGCAAACGGTGTTGGTAAAATTTTCAGTATTGTGCAATTTATCGTGCGAATTTCGACGGATGATATCTATCCTCATTAAAAAGATAGATTATAACTTGTTTGGGAGGATCAGGTCAAGTTTTTTTACTCACAGATAATAAAAATCAAATGAACGTTTACAAATTTCCTGAGTTTTTTTTTTTGAGTTTAGAATAAGACGTATCAATCATGAAGGAACTGATTTATTTGAAACCAAATTGCTACATAATCGCGCTCATTTAATTAAGCCACCGTTTGCATTGTTGTCTGCTTCGATATGGATTCAATATGCCCGAACCAGATGCTCTTTATCGTTTTTTGACATAGTCCTGACTATGGCATACCTGGGTGATTTTATGGTGTTATAATTGCGTTGATTCACTTCTCTTTCGACAGCGCCTATATTCAGTAGGCTAGTGGATTAGGGTATGCTGAGCTAGAGGACGTCAGTGAACATAATCATGGAGATTTTCACGCAACTATGCTTAGATTGTCTTAGCCTTAAGAGACAGTACTGACTCTTACTCGTACAATAATTATTGCAATAAAATCAGGCAAAATTAAAATGGTTAAGAGAGAACCTTCAACTACAGCTGTTGCAAACAGGAAAAACGAGAATGAAAATAGAAGGAATATTATAGAAAAAGTTATCCGTGTGAGGAGCGATGTTTGGATAACTGATTCTATAATATAGGTTTTCCGGTTCTTTCTAAAATTCGATCGAGGAAATAAAAATATTGTACACACCGACAAAAAAGTTAAGCCCGAAAATGGAAATACAGATGTATAAATAAAATACTGACACAAGCATATCTATAGACTGCTGCAGAACAACTCAACGCCGCTGACTCAACACCGCCGATTTACTTTTTAATAATTAAAAAATATTCACTAATTAAGAATTTAATCCTTAATAAATTACTTTTATTCGGTTATAAAAAAAGTTATGTTTTTCTGGTGCTGCGTTGTTACTCTCCTGAGTTATCCCGGCGTTCAGTCAGTGGTATTGACATGGTGGTTGTCTCTTCCGGACAGATTATACTAAGTTCTAGCAAACAATCATTAAGTTTGCATAAGGATGGTTGTCTTGGTTCAATATAAAATGTCTCGAGGACATTCTATATATATTTGAAATATAATCCGATTTAAACACAGAATATATCTCCATGGAATGGTGATGCATATGGGCGGTTTTTAATAAGATGTTCCAAGACGTTTTTCAAATAGGTTCACAACATCTTATTAAGAATTGGAAATATGCATCGTTCTGCAAACGACCTTCTACAATACGAATTATGTTTCGGCTTTAAATAGCGCACAAAGAGTTGATAAGTGTTAAAAACGCAAAAACAAAATAGATCAATCACTCAATAGACATTCACATCTATTTCTGAAATAAATAATTGTATATAATTGATCATTGGTCATATTTTTCTTGTTCTTAAAATTTATAGATATGTATATATCAAATATTCATAGTTCTCTGATAAAATTCCATGCAAATATATATTAAAATAATATTTTCTACGTTAGGTATATTTACCTGTACCACATTGTATATATATATATATATATATATATATATATATATATATATATATATATATATATATGTAAAAATCCCATGGTAAGTAATGCGAGTGAATCCTAGTAATATAAAATATTAAAACTGATTCAAAGAAAAGAGCTTAATGTATTTATTACAGAGCATATATGAATTACAGATAGATGAAAATCACTCCCCGACGACAACGGCTATTTCGCCCTTCCAACGGATTTGAGTTGATAAGGGGCGAAATGACCATTTTTATGGCGGGGGAGTGATGCCCATCTATCTGTAATATATATATATATATATATATATATATATATATATATATATATATATATAGTAAGACATTTTTATGTTTATACACTCTTTTTATCGATACTAATATTTAAGTAAATGCTCTGTTTTATAATAAACAGTATTAAATAACATTTACTGGCCTGAGTAAATGAATGTTTATTGTGATGTCATTTGTTTACATTTGATACGCCATGAGCAGACATGAATGTACGTGAGAGAATCATGGAAGATTGTAGTTTAAAGACAGTAAATTCGACCTTGCTAACCGAGCGCTCCCCTGTGGCCGAAACGGTTAAGGCACGTCAGGTTAAATGATGGTTCCGTATAGGATACAGGTTCGATTCCTGTCGGAGGACGAATATTTGCTATGAAAATTTCTCGGACATTCAGGCCGGTAAATGTTCTGTTTAATACTGTTTATTATAAAGAGAACATTTACTTAAATACTTGTATCTATAACAATAATGTATAAACATAAAAATGTCTTAAAATAATTGTCGGACTTTGTCCATGTCATAATATATATATATATATATATATATATAATATATTAATCAATTCAAATAATACAGAAGAAAATGGAAAATTCTTCAAGTTCTTTCACACCCAACGCGGTGATAAATGCCATAACTGAATTCACATACAATTCAGATGATGGAATTACCCTTTCTGCTTATTTTAGAAGATACGAACAGAATTTCAGAGATGAATGCAGCGACTGGGAAGGCTAGAAAAACAACAATTCTATTGTTGAGAAAGTTACCACCGGTAGAAAAATACTGTAATTTTGAATTAGCGAAAAAAAACGGGAGAAATTTGCTTTGAAGAAACAGTAAATGTTTTGACGAAAATTTTTAACGAGAAGAGTTTATTCATTACTCGTTGGAAGTGTATGAATCTGACGAAAAAAGAAGACGCAGATTTGGTCGCTTATGCTGGTATCTTTAACAAGAAAAATTCAAATTAAGCGAACTGAATCCGGATATATTTAAAGGATTCATTTTCCTTCAAAGGTTAACGGCGAAAAAAGACGCAGAAATACGTGCTAGAATTCTTACGAAACTTGAAGAGAAATACAAGCTAACACTACAAGAAATATCGGAGGAATTCTGAGATTCCTAAATCTGACATCTGATACGGAAGAAATTGAAGAAAAAGAATGCAAATACATAAAAACTAAAGAAAAATGTGGAAAAAATAATCTATGTTTCATATGTGGAAGGTTACATCTCAGAAACGACTGCCCCTTTTAGAATTCAAAGTACTACAAGTATGGAAAATAGGACATAAAATCTCACAGTGCAAAACTAAAGGAAGGAAAAGTTCTCAGAGAAGAAAAATCGTACACAGTATTGCGACGGAAAAAATAATTACAGAAAACCAAAGAAAATTTGTCCATGTGAAAAAATTAAAAATGCAACTAGACACTGGTAGTGATATCATAATGATCAATGAAGCCACAGGGAGAGCCAACGGAAAAACTCTATTGAAAAAAGAACTTTGAAAATCGCACGTGACGTGTCGGGTAATAAATTATTTTTTTTTGTGGTTAAATTATTTGTAACGTTTCATTTCGTAACAAGTACGTAAAAACTAAGGCTTATGTATCAAGAAATAATACAAACTTATTCGGTACTAGTTGGATGTACAACCAAGCACACCCGATCTATAGCATCGAATAGCACACGTGAAGACTTGATTAGTTGCCGTTTTCTAGGAGAACTTAGATAAAGCACGTCCTAAAGCTAGTAGCAAATTTACTCTGGGTGAGGGCCAAATACTGATCATATTTGTTCGAGTCGCCCATCGAAGGAATCTGTTGTTTATTTAGACCCGAAACTTCTAGTGACATGGGAGCAACAACACTGACGACACACCTATATTCAGCACTTAAAGGTGTAATTTTAACACGGATATAATTACTTGTGTTGTGGGTTTTACCTATAAATATTTATTGTAAAAATGTAAATGGGCAAGCTACCAGTTTTTTTTTTTTTAAATATAACTGCGAAAATGTAAAAGATTTCAAAAAAATGTTTTCCGGATGTTCTGTCGGATGTGTTAGGGTCGGTGTTACAAAGTCAAAGCGAAAGTTCAACTGAAAAAAGGGTCAACGCCAGTGCTTAAACCGAAACGCAGTGTAACGTTCGAAGCATTGAATTAAGTCAACGAAGAATAACACAGATTTGAAAAATAGCTGTAACTGAAAAGATAACCATTCAAAATAGGCAGCACCAGCACATGTGTAAAGAAAAAATCGTGTTTGTGCTGAATTTTCGACAGGTTTAAACAATTTTTTAGAATCCCATAACTAGTCATTACCAAGTCCAGAAAAAAAAAAAATTCCGAATTTAAACGGTGGAAAAAATTTTTGGGAAGTTGGATCTTTCCGAAAAGTATTTGCAAATACAGGTTGAAAAAGAGTGTTCAGGGTTAATATCTGTAAATATGCACAAGGGATTGTATAATTTTAATTTTATAATTCCTTTTTGGGAAAAAAGAGGCTCCAGCTATATTTCAAGAAGCTATAGATGCTATGCTTGCAGATTGATTTCGTGGTTGCTTATCTGGAAGATATGTTAATTGTACGCGAAGAAAGATACGAGTCCGTCGTAGTCGGGCAGTTCGTTGTCTGGCTTTCGATGTTAAGTTCACTGCCTTCGGGCAGAGTGCGACTCAGTCGGGGCTCTGTCTACGGACAGAGACTTGGCTGAGTAGAATAGACAATGCAAAGTGGCCAGTTGTGGGAGCTGAGTAAATTTTGATCTCTAGCGCAAGAGTATACGTTCGGATTCTCTACAGTAAACTCAATCTTGTGTGAGATCTCGTCTTAGTGGAGAGTCTGTTGGACTTAGTTCAAAGTTTGTTAAAGCTCATTTTTTTCTAACTCTCGGTTATCAACAGTTGAAGTCTCATCTCGAACGCGACTTTTTTTTGACCTGCTACTGATTTTTGGGGATTTTTTATTTATTTATTTATTTTTTTTTTTTTGCATAAATCTTTTTTTACTGGAACTTTGGACTTTGCAGATTGTTAAGTTTAACTATTTTTATTAATTCCTTCAAATTTTTGTTTGTATTTGATATATTTTTTCTTTTATTTTTTTCAGATTATTTTTTTTTTCGCGAAAATAAATTCTTTCTTTTTAATTTATTCTATTTTTTGATTTTCTCTGATGTAAGTGTGTTACACAAGACTATTGTATGAATTTCTTTTCTTATCTTTCATTTGTTTTTTTTTAGTTAAGTGCTTTTTATTTCTATCTTTTGTTCGGCGAACCTTGAATTTTTTATTGATTTATTTAATTTTTTAGTGTATATATTTCAAACTTTTTAATTTTTCTTTCGTCGCTTAATTCGGTGAAACTTTTTTCAGTGTTTACTATTTGTATTCTATTTTTACTCGTTAGTTTTTTATTTTACAAATTTTTATTTTAGTTATTTTAATCTATTTTATTTTTAGTGTTTACATTTCTATCTTTCTTTTTGCGTTGCTTGTATCGATAAGCTTTTTTTACGTGTCTTAATTTTTTCTCTTGTTTTATTTTTACTTATCTGTTTTTTGTCAAAACTTCTAGTCTAGTATTTGATTTCATTTATTTAGTGGCTATATTTCGTTTTTTTAAATTTTTTGCTCGTCGATTTTTAGACTAAACTTTTTTTTTCGTATCACACGTTTTCTGTCGTCTATTTTTCTCTCACTTGTTTTATTTTTGTGTTTTAACCGTTTTTTTTACTTGTAGTATTTTATTTATTTCCCCTCCTCTTACTTTTATGTTTTTCAGTTTCCTCCTTGTGTTAATTGTATAATTTTTGTATTGTTAATTTTTTTTCTTCCTTTCGTGGAATAATTTCATTTAATCTCTATATCTTAATTTTATTTGAATTTTCTTTTTGTTTCATATTTTATAGGACAAAAACAATCACACATACTTACAAACATACAAACACATTTTCCCGAAAAGAAAAAAATGTGAAAAATGTCTGACAAGCATCAGTTAATCAAAAAGTCTTGTTTAGAACCACCTCTAAGGTGAACGCACCTGGTAAAAAAAAAGTAGAAACATCGAATTTTGCAAAAATAGTAGTGATTTGGATGGTGAAAAAAAAAGAAAGAAAATGACCAAGAAAAAACAAGTATGGAGGCCAAAAATTTTTTAATAGCAACAATTCAAATACGAATGAAAAGAATGACAATGCTAAGGCTGGGAATCGCCTTCTTGCTGGAAGCCCCCTTATATGTGTGATCAACATCGCAGTGTTTTTGGAGCGGTCCAAGAGTTACGCACACCTTATAAAAGAATGTGGACATTTGAAGCCCCCCAAAAAAAAAAACTTAAGAAGGTTGAAAAAAGAATTGTGTCTGTCTTCGCGGTTGACAAGGGTACGCGTAAAATCTACCGCTCCTCGAAAGACACAGTGCTTAAGTCAGTGCAGTTCATGAGGGTTTATCCCCTGAGAATAATTAAGGGATCGGGCTTTTTCATGTCTGACATACTGCTATCCACGTCCAAAGACTGCATAAAAAGAGCCAGCCGTAATGTGATTACCAAAAGATCTGATGTAAAAAAACGAGTATAACAGCAGGCGTGGGGCCCCTGTAGCAGAGTTCGTGGTTCCTACGTAGGTTATCGGGGAGCATCTGAACTCTCTACCTCTCTCAGTACTTGAACGGGCGATGGAGTTTTGATATCATGCCTGATTGGGAAGCCTTACAATCCATCCTACTGTCTCGATGTAGACAGCATGAAAAGCTGGTCATAATGATCGGTCGAAAACCAGCGTGCTGGAAGTGTAGAGAGTCTAGTCACCTCTTCTCTCCCGGCCCAGAGAAGAAGGCCCCAAGCGAACGACCTCCTTCTGGTCGAGTCTGTTATTTTCTTCTAGCCTGTCATGGGCATGTCAGCAACTGGGACAAGAGTGGTCAATCTCACAGTTGGGCCCTGTTTATAGACCAGATTCTCTGAAAAGCCTTTGCCTGCTGCTTGTGCAGTGTGGAGAAGGAAAATAGGGAATGGCTAGTTGCTGGGAACTCAGTCACCTGATGCTCCCGGGACTAATGGTACGTACAGTCCCACTTGCTCTACCAGCGTTAAGGGTGACTCCAGCCTTGAGTGCATCATTTACAGAGATGCTAAATTATATATTAAATTATATATTAAATCACCATCGAAAAAGGTATCACATCCATCAGTTTTTCAGAATTCGTTACCTGGATCCTTATCTACACCACTGTAAGTTTATCCCACTAAGCTGAGATCCCAGTCCTTTCAGGTAAAGACTATTCAAACTTCAAGTCTTACACCCAGTTATCCCCCCCACAAAAAAAACAAAAACAAAAAAAAAGAAATATCTTCGTCTACCAAAAGGCAACGGAGACCATCAGTTGAGGTGGAAATACCTCAGTTCGTCTGAGATCTCGGGGTAAATCTTTCCTTAAAGGGAAGACGGAAGTATGTGTTTCGCATATCTCTCCAATTCTCCTTTACAGACTCCCCGTGCTTCCACTCCTGTATGTCTCAATAATGCAATTAGTTAGGGTTTTGTTCTCCTTTTTGTCGGGAGGAAAGGGTTTCAATGTATGCCGGAAGATCTGTTAGCCCCACCCTACTGAATGTAGTCTACGTATACCTAACATTGAGATTCGTCAATATACGCTTCGCATCTTGTTTCTAGACTGAATGTATGCGCAAACGGATGGCAATGGCGAATTCTGGAAGGAAGACGCCAGTAAGAATTCGTTCTTGAGAAGTGTGCACTTGTACGAGGAAGAGGCCCACCTTGTACTCTGAATCGAGTTCTTCTATCGTGAATAACTCTGAGCTCTCAAGTTTCTCTTACGGGCGATGAATGACCTCATTGACGTACAATCGTTGTCCTGTAAGGCATTATATCAGGTATTAGTGAGGGGTCCGTTCAAGATGATCTGATTGCCGAGCTCGGTTTAACGAAGTCTTAAACTCGCTCCATATGACCTTAAGTGCCTGGGTTATAATTCCTCGCTAACAATGAGGCACCATTTATCAGACTGGTGATGCAAAAAGCCCTCTGGGTCTGCAAAAAATTTTCTTTAGCGAGCTTGGGAAATTTTTCCCAAATGCGTCCGATGCGGTGAGTCGGTTGAGACCCTGGGTCACGCTCTCTTACACTGCAAAGTTGTAGGCCCGATGTGCAAATTTGTTGAAGGCATCATGGTTCGCATAATGCACAGAAAGTTCTTTGTTCTTGAGGTCAGTTCTGTTTGTAGCAATGTAGCAGCGTCATTGATCAAGACTGTGTTCTTGTACTTACTATGCGCTATGCGAGATGTGATATGGACGACGCGACAGAAGGAATTCTATGGAGACGAAATGTTTACCTCTTCCCAACTGATCTTGTGCTTTAACCGTGAGTTCAAAGTAAACATCAGGACGGAAAGGCGACGATTTCCTCGATCGAAATTTGGCAAATGGTGGGTGAAACTTGCGCGTATCTGTCGAGTGAAAGGACCTGACCGAGAATGCTGAATCAAACATTAGCAACCCTGCCCCAAATAGGGTAGTTTAGGCTTGTATTGTTTTTACGTTTTACGACAAGTTAACTTAGCTAGGGGATGTATGTATATTGGCTCCTTTTAGTTTTGTCCCCACTTTCTTTAGTTTAATTCTCCATCCTCTCCTCCGTTAGGCGACCAGAAATGTCAGTTCTTTGGAGGCTGTTGGACACTTTTTGTTTTTCGAATATGTTCTTTCGGAATTTTTGTGTCTGAATGAGTGTGTAATTCTATGTATGTTTGGTCGAATGACTGGTTTTAATTCATCCAAGTCCCGCATTAATTTCGTCAAGTTAATTGATATTTCTTTCACAATGGAGGACTGTGAGATTTTAGTTTTTTTTTATTACCAACACAATTTTGTTTAGTTTCTTTTATATATAGTTCTGTGACAGAGTAAATGGTTAAAGAAATAACAAAAACAAGTGCTACAGATATAACATATGTTAAACAGTAAGTACAACAGAAGAGTATTACACGACTAGTGAGTGTGTGTTGGTTGACCCAGCGTCAATCTATTCGACTGTTATATTTACCAGCCTCCCCATGAGGTAGGATGTAGCACAAGGCCGTGTTTAATGTGAGGCAATCCGAGCCCGTAGGCTCGGCCAAAAATTCCCCATAGACCGGGTCGGGTAGCTATTTCCCGAGACGAGACGCTGGCCTTCGACATAGCCTCGTCTTGGGATCCTCTCTGCTCGAAGGAACAGCTGGAACAGATATATTCGAATGTTATATTTAACAGCACCTTCACGAGGGATGTATATTGCACAAGGCCGAGTCTACCGTGGGTTTTCCGAGCCCGTAGGCTCGGCCCAAAATATTCCCTTAGAACCCGTACAAACGGGTTCAGGGTCTGTCTACCTCCCCGGAAGAAATTTTGCCCTGCGGCAAAGTCTCGTCCGGGTTCATCTATGCTCAAGGCAGAGAGTTCGACAGTAATGAACAATCTGTTCGACTGTTCCCTAAGGCCTTCTCTCCTACTAATATTATAGTAGGTGGGAGACTCCAACATAGATTCTTTAGAGGGAGGACACCCCAACAATAGTATTATGAATATTGTAAATATTCATTAGGGTTTTCATTTTTAAATGTTGTTATTCTATTCCCCCCACCTAGACAAATTGTACATATGGGGATTAATTTGGATTTATAGAGACTCTGAGATATTATGGTGATTGTAGTAAAGATGTTAAGTAAGAATGTGGTATTTTAGTGCAAGTAATTTTGTATAGATTGTTTTGGTCAGTGATTGTGGCTAGCTAAGTTTAAGATAAGACAGATAATGACCAACCCTCCTCATCGCCACTTTTGGCCTTGGGTCACATTTTTTGTACTTTTACAAAAATAGATATTAGTCCGTTCGGATCTCGCGGAGAGAATTCTAGTGATGTCAAGGCGAGCAGTCCAAGCGAGACATAATATTATAACAGCTATGCGTGAGCTATAGCAGAAATAAATAAATAAAGAAATAAAGAAAGAAAGAAAGAAAGAAAAGAAGTGATGTAAATGAAAAAGAAATAAAGTATAGGAAAAAATGAAAAAGGAATAAAGATCGGGTAAAAAAGAATGAAAATGAAATAAAAACGATGGGCATGAAAAAGAAAGAAAGAAAGAAAGAAAGAAAGTGAAAAGAAGGGAAAGAAAGAATATTAACTGAAAGAAAGTGAAAAAGAAAAATGAAAGAAAGAATGAAAGGGAAATTAAAAGAAAGAAGGAAAGTAATATAGAAAGAAAGAAAATTAACAGAAAGAAAGTAGAAAAGAGTAGAAAATGAAAGAAAGAATGAAAAGGAAATTAAAATGAAAGAAAGAAAGATGGAAATAAAGAAAGAACATTAACAGAAATAAAATGAAAAAGAAAAGAAAATGAAAAGAAAGAATGAAAGGGGAATTGAAAGAAAGAAAGAAAGAAAGAAAGAAAGAAAGAAAGAAAGAAAATTAACAGAAAGATAGTGAAAAAGAAAATAAAATGAAAGAAACAATTGAAGGGGGATTTAAAGAAAGAAAAAAAGAAAATGATCTGAATGAAGAAGAAACAAAGGATAGAAAAGAATGAAACAAAAATAAAAAAAAAACGAAAATGATGGACAGAAACAGAGGAAGAAAAAGCATGTGATGGAAAAAGAAACGAAGAAGAGATAAAAAATGAAAATGAAGTAACAAAGAAACAAGAAAACGATGCTTATAATAAAGGAAGAAATAAAAATGACAGTAAAAAAAAAAAAAAACAAAATAAAAGAATTTGTAACAATAAAATAAATAAAGTAAGGTCGGTTTGTAGCTAAGGGCGGTAAACCAAAATGTCTGCTGAATGCTGTAATTGTAGACACAACCGTAAAAGCATAAGAACAGACGATATCTGAAAAAAGGTTTATGACCGGACGAAGAAAGCTTGACACCGAGTTGTTTATTTTCCCGTTTACATTTTCGACAATCATTCTACCTAAAAAAAAAAAAGATTATTAAAATACAATCTGTCAAGTATTTTACTGATGTCAAAGTCAATGACGTTTTTAGGGTAAGCATAATTTTAATAACTCCAACAAACATGCCGAAAAATGAAGTTCTCGTACCACCCACCTTGGATATACAAATGCTTGAATATGCCTGTTTACTCGGTGCAAAGCTAAAAGTACCAGGCCTCTCGAGAAGGATCGAACTCAGTAAGGTGTTTTTTTTTTGTTTTTTTTAAGCATATCACCCCAAACAAGGCCAGAGTGCTACTAGATCGCAAGCCGTTGCAGAGAGTGAGAGCAAGAGTAAAGAGGGTACGAGTAAAGAAGGACGGGGATCAGGATCAAGGCATTAGATGTCGTCGATTGACATTATATTTGAATATTTGAAGGTTGTAGCTATCAGGGAAGCAAATAAGAGGAAGGGATGGTGCGATATAAGACGCTGTTGGAGTAGAAGAGACAGCTACATTTAACAATTTCAACAGTGAAAGGGTGAGACCGAGATAGCAACCTACTAGCCCGCTTAAATTCATACAGTTTGGATACCAGTGAAAGTAGCTCGTCAGAGCAGTTGCCATAAGTTGAAAAAGACAGAGGGAAGACACAGCACGTCTGTG
Organism: Acanthosepion pharaonis; assembly: GCA_903632075.3. Taxonomy (NCBI): domain Eukaryota; kingdom Metazoa; phylum Mollusca; class Cephalopoda; order Sepiida; family Sepiidae; genus Acanthosepion; species Acanthosepion pharaonis. The sequence goes on along the minus strand of CAHIKZ030000719.1, from coordinate 592,582 downwards.
AAAAAGTGACTGTAGACGAGATGACATATCTAGACCTATGGCATTGAATATCTGTCTTTGTGTGTTGATAAACATCTCCCTGGAAGTGTGAATAGTCTATTGGTTAATTGTTCTGAGAAGGGAATCGGTTGAAGGTTTGAGATCCTCTCAAAGTTGTAGGTTACTCTTAAAATTCAATAATATTGTAATGGTAACATCAACCGTTTCCTTATAAGGAAATATTCGGCATCTGTTGTCTATGCAGACAATTCTATTCGAGTTGTAATTTTCTTCACTACCTATCGATCGGTCTGGGAGCAAAATTTGGAACGTGTTCTCTTCATCGCTAATGCTTATGGTCATATAACCATGGAAAGCAGCACTTTCTGCACGGCCAATGAATGCCGAGTGTTTATTCAAAAGGAACGCCTAACATTACCATTATTCAGTATTTATCTATATTTCTGAGATGAGGTATTATGTACACTATTTACATTATTCGGACTATTGTCCTCATCTTTGTCGCCATATTTGTTACTACGTTTCGGCCTTTCAGTATCTGTCTATATTTCTGAGATGAGGTATTATGTACACTATTTACATTATTCGGACTATTGTCCCCAACTTTGCTCCCACATTTATCACAAATTTTCGGCCGTTGTACACCGGCCTTCTTCAGGTGGTTGGAATGTCGAACTGAAGCCTTTATTTCGCTCACTGGTGTAGACTGTTCTAGTTCCACATGCCATGTCTAATGGATGTCAGTTATCAGTTATCTCCTGTTAATTACCCTCTCCAAGTTCTCCACCACCTTAACCAGGTATTGAAATCACAATCTTCGGGCCCTGTCACTGGATCTAACTAACGGCTTTATCCACTGTGTTATCCTTGTTATTATCGCTATTCTCTGGCACTCCTTATTACTGGTCCCCATATTGTATTCATTTCTATGCTTGGTCGGCTCAGGAGAATTTTGTGGCCTAGCATATGTGCTGATTCCTTATGTTTACGAATTTTCCGATGATGTTCTTTGTCTAGGATTTCAACCTGATCCCTTTCTTTACGCTTCATGGATGGTGGGAGTTGAAATTGAGGTACTGTCCGGTGAATGTCAGTTTATGGTATACGGATGTCTTGAAGCCATGCTCTGTTCGAGATATTAGAACATTCCAGAATGGCGTGTGTTGTTACTCTCTTTCTCCACCGTGAACTGTATCGAAGGTCCTATTGAGTTCACATGGTCCAGTAGAACCTGAACATCTTCCTGGTGTGGCCAGAGTATGAAGGTGTCATCTGCGTACCTTAGTTCTAATGCCATTTCCTCAAAGTATTCCATGTCTATATTTACCAGGATGAGGTATTAGCAATGGGATCGCCATTATCACCACCAATGCTTACAAATCCGAGTAAAAGTCATAAGTGGCGACCCAGAGACATTAGATAAAGAATTGGTCAGTATAAGTAAAACTCTACAGCGTAACAACTACCCTGGGTACATGGCAGCAGCCCCAATAAACTGGGATAGGCGGGTACAAGAAGAAGACAACAACACGCAGAAAACACTCTGCATACCTTATGTGAAGGGGTTATTAGGGAAAAATACAAAGGATCTACGGTACATATAACATTCGAACAACCTTCAAAAGCTGGACGACACTTCGCAGATATCTCTCTCGATTAAGAGCCCCCCTTCATAGAGGAGAACATGACTATGTGTACGTCTTCCCGTGCAGCTGTAGAAAGAAATATAAAGGGGATACAGGCCGCCCCCGTAAGGTAAGGCTTCAAGAACACCAGAAAGCAGTAACACAAGTAGAAGTGGAAAAATCAGGCGTGGCTGAGCACATGGAGAGAACAGAGAGATCACCGCCCTCTGTGGGATAAGCTTGAAATCATATAGAAAGAACACCGTTGGGAAATTCGTAAACGTAAGGAATCAGCACATATGCTAGGTCACAAAAATCTCCCGAGCCGACCAAGCATAAAAATGAATACAATATGGGGACCAGTAATAAGTAATAAAAATAGTTGCTGAAGACAGTAGGTTTATAATACCCAGAATTTCGTACACAGATATCCTCAAGCACACATGGCACAGTGGATAATGTCGTTAGTTAGATTCAGTGACAGGACCCAAAGAGTGCGAGTTCAATACCTGGTTAAGAGAACTTGGAGATAACTGATAACTGACATCCATTAGACATGGCACGTGGAACCAGAACAGTCTACTCCAGTGAGAGAAATAAAGGATTCATTTCGACATTCAAACCACCTGAAGAAAGCCGGAGCGTACAACGGCCGAAACATTGTGATAAATATGGCAACAAAGATGAGGACAATAGTCCGAATAATGTAAATAGATAGTAATTACCATTATGATCTGGGTCAAAAGGAAACGCCGGTTTAATATTAGGCGTATCCTAGAGGGAGGTGTAAAATGGAACCTCGGACTAGTGTAATAATCCACAATCCATCGTTATGGTCTGATGAAAGATTTTCTCAATTCCAATAGGCAATCCTTTTGTTTTATGTGATGTTTCCCTTTATCATGTGTGCGATCCTAAATTTCCTATCTTTTGCATCTCTAAGCAATATTTTCCTCATTATAATCTCTCCTTGTGCAGCAATCCATTTACATAATCTCGTTAGGTAAGTTACTCAATGTTTCCATTTTCCAATCTTGCCTTCAATATGTCCTGTGAGTGTCAAATTCTCCGGGTCTTCTTTTCTCATTAAGTGTCCCAGACATTTCAACAAACCCTCTCTGATCCTAAATTAATCTTGTTCTTTTCGCCCTAATCTCACTAATTCCTCGTTACTTATATAAGGCCATATCTTTATTTCTTTACGTCTCTGTAACTGAATAGCCAAGTATTGTATGCCGTTAGTATTTTTAGTATACTAATATTTATTTCCTGTCATTTTGCCCGTCATTCACGAGTGGGCGTTGGGCTGTAAGCCATAAGCTGCCCACTCCTGATCGACGTATAGCGCCCCAAATACTTTAAGTCCGTCATATAAGTTTGCAAGCCAGAGCAATGAACAGAAAGCTATTTATCAAATAAAAAGAGAGATTTCTTCTTCTTTTATATGCCGTGTCCTGGAAGACATTGATGATCATAATCTCCACCATTTCCTGTCCTCTGGAGCTCTTAATATATTTTGACTTTTTGTTATCTCTCCTAAACCCTGTTCTGTCATCCATTTACACCAGTTCGTTAGGTATGATCTGCGATGTTTTCCTCAGTCTCTTTTGTCTTCAGTCTGTCCCGTAAGTATCAAATTTTCTAAGTCCTCTTTCCTCTTAGAAATTTTAGCTGTTACTTTCTGTTGTTAAGTATAAGTGTCCTTTTTGTTTCCATTTTGTCTAAAACATCGTCGTTGCTCAATTGTCCAGTCCATGGTATCCTCAGTATTCTTCTGCAGGACCTTACTTCTGTTGCTTCAATGGACTTCTCCTTCTATCAGGAGATTGCCCAGCCATATAGGAGGACTGATATTACGCATCACTTCAGTACTCGTTTCTCTGTTTCTAACGAGGTTTTTCTGTTTATTAATACTTTGATTAGCTTTTGGAAGGCATCTTTTTTGTTCATTTTCTAAACATTAGAAGGCAATGTGTCTGATAATTTTGTATTTAAGTATTGGCGTGGTTCGGAAAATAATCAAATTTTATTCTTGAATTAATATATTTAAACACTGTTTATACAGACAAAAATGAAACCCTGGACACCTATAAGTTTCTACAATCGTGTCACAAGTTTATTTACGCCTTTACGATAAAACTATTAAATTTTGGACGCCAAAAACTCTTTGAATGTAGTTTCTGTCTGACCACAGGACTCTGAACCCTGCCACACAGGCAGGAGAGTCTGTTGATGGCTGTAAGACAATATCTGCGACCACATTACCCCTTATATCTGGTCACCTAACTCCCAAGACAGAATCCCCCTTGATTATGTGGGGCGCAATTGCGAGTAACCAATAAAACTCCTTGTAACACCAAAGAACTGAAGGCAGGGATTATAGCAGCATTCACCAATTTAAACAAGGAGACCCTCCAGAAGCGTTGCAGGAGATTCCGAAGTCGTCTGGAGGCCGTAGTTCAAGCCAATGACGATTTTGTTGAATAAATCTACTCGTTACTATTTCAAGATGTTTTTGTATAATTTTGGTAAATATATTTGTCAGTGTTCTTTTCATTTGTGTGTCATTTAGACAACAATTTATCCATCGCACCCTATATAAAGACGTGAAATCGACAGTCACTATGCAGTGTAGATCTTCACACTGCTTCTTTCTTTATTTCTATCTATCTATTAAGTTGTTAGGAAGATAATATCTGACTTTTGAACCAAAGATTATTCCTGAATTAATGTATTTGAACCATGTTTAAATCAGTTAAAATAGGAACCCTAAAAATCTGATACATTTCTGACATCGAGTTACAAGTTTATGTATGCCCTGAAGATAAAACTCTAAACTCTTGGACGCCAGTGTAGTTTCTACATCTTTCTTTGCAACAGAATGACTTTTGGTTGAAAACAAATTCTCAAGCTTTGTGGAAAATTGGTCGTCAATGGGCGAGAGATCAAAGGAATATGGTGAATGTGGCCAAGTCTTGTATCCCAAGTCGGTGCGATTCTGCAGTCTCCTACTGGCATCATGTGACCTAATATTATCATGAAGACAATATTCGATCAAGAAATGGATCATTCAAATTTCGCAGATGCAGTATCAAACGCACTTCAGAACATCGAACCCTTTGGCGTTCGTTGTGCTCATGTGGAACCCATTTATCAATTTTTTCTTCTCCTTTGCCAATTTTCTCGAGATTGTCCAATATTGTTGGAATGCTGATACCTATTGTCTCTGACATTTTGATATGGGTTTTGTTTTGTTCCACTAGTATTTTCAGATGTTGATTTTCAATTGCAGATGGAAGCTCTCTGCCACCTTACTCTTCAAGACTCATATTCCTACTGAGGAACTCCAGAAACCAGCGCCGTACTGTTCGATGCCAAGCAGATTCTTAAACCCATGCCCTGTTAGTACTGTCAATAATTTAACATGCATTATGAGCAAGTTTGAACTCATGCAAAAACAATAAAATAAATACATCTTTTATGTTTTAATGCTTCAGATGCTTTAGGTCATTTTGAAAGAGCTTCACAAAAAATCGCTTGAATCATTAGCAATGAATAAGAAATTTTTTCGTGCAACTCTTATGATAATATATTAGAACAATTAAAACAACAATTAAAAAGTTTATTCTACAATCGGACATTATTTACCGTTCGACCTAACACAGAGCCATTTAAAAACATGACCAGAATCTCCGTATGTATCGACACTTGAATGTGTTTAACGATTTCAGTGTGTCTGTGTTTATCTTAGGATTGTTAGAAGAATAAAAAGATAGTATTTGGCAAAAGAAAAAGAAAAGAAAAGAAACGTGACATGGTATTTCAAGAAGCTAACGCATTTAAAGCAAGCAACCTTTGTAATTTTAGTGTTCCAGACCTAAAGATAAGCAATTACTAGTAATAATTTAAAAAAAAAATTATTAGTTTCGCCAAGATTATATCCACTCTTTAGGAGAAATGATTATAAAATTGAATTATATTTTCCTAGAAGTAGATAATTTGTATTTGTTTATCTTATTGTATGACATAAACATTTTTTTAAATTAATTGATTATATGTATCGGATAATTTTAAATATATCTAAGTGCAACTATCCGATATCTATCTATCTATCTATCTATCTATCTATCTATCTATCTATCTATCTATGTGAGTCTGTTTGGATCTATGATGAGACTATCATATTTTTTCTATCGTAGGTTGTTCACACACACACACACACACATATATATATATATATATATATATATATATATATATATATATATATATATATATATATATATATATATATATATATATATATATATGACGATGTTATCTATCTGTGTTAGCCTGTTTGGATCTATCTATCTATCTATGTTTGTTCGGATCTATGATATTTATCTATCGCAGGTTGTTCATATATATATATATATATATATATATATATATATATATATATATATATATATATATATATATATGACGATGATGATAATGTGTACCAACGCATCCGATAGATGTATTTTATGAAATATATCTCTCTCTATCTATCTATCACTCCGTGTCTTTCTTTTCTTTTCTCCTCTCTCTCTCTCTCTCTCTCTCTCTCTCTCTCTGTATCTATATTTCTGTGATGAGGTATTGTAACTATTTACATTATTCCCATTGTTCGGACAGTTGTCCTCATCTTTCTTGCCGTGTTCACAATAAAGATGAGGACAACAGTCTGAACAATGTAAATAAGGTATATAAAAATATATGTATATTTAGTCATCATATCTTCATTCAATCATGTTTGGTTAAATAGTTTAGACGTGTTATGTTTATTTATTTTAAATTTAATGATCTCAAGTTCACGAATTAATTTCTTTGCGCTTGCAGGAAATTGATCGAGAAAAATGCCCTTATTATTATTCAAGTATTTTCAATCATCTGTGAGATCATCTTCAGGAGTTGAATTTTTGACACAATGAGTTAGTGTAGGTTAGGAATATGTGAGTCTGAACTTGAAATTGAAACAAATTTTAACCGCTATGTAAAGGAGGTAACTCATGCAATTTCTTGTTAGTTAATCTTGTTTGTTAATATTTTAAATGGTACTTTTTAACAATTAAAATTCAATTATAAAAAATCTTGTTGTTATAAACATTTTGGAACTTTGTAGCTATATTCGTAATTGACTTTATTAATTTAAAATCTATTTTTTTTATATAAAGGGCTTCTAGAATTTTAAGTTGTTGTTTATTATATTTGTGGTGGAATATAGATGTGGTGTTGATTAATATCTGTTTAAACTTTGAATGTAGACAGGAATATTCATTGAAATGTTGTGCAACTGAACTATAATCATTCAAGCGAAATGTAAGTCTCCATGACATTATATATATATATATATATATATATATATATATTGTCATCCACAGACAGGCAGACTGTTTTGCTGTCTCACGGCTCATCAGTGTGTCTAGACATCCAATTGTCTCAAGCCGGTATCGAAACCCGACTGATTTGGCATCAGTCGGAGATTTTACCCCTGAGCTCTCAGAGAAGGAGACGAATTTCTTTGTATGTATTCTTTGAATAATTACGCCAGTTACCGAGAGGGCTCAATTCATAGAAGAGCTTTGCATTATCAGCAGTAATAGTCATTGTTTACAAATTCGCGCTTTCTCTCCAGAGTGCTTGATATATATTCTCATCTACAGACAGTTTCGCTGTATCACAGTTCATCACTGTATCTAGAAATCCGATTGCCTCAAGCTGGGATCGAAACCCGACTGATGTGTGTATATATACATATATATATATGTGTGTGTGAGTATGTATGTGTGTGCGTATATATATATATATATATATATATATATATATATATATGTATGTATGTATTTCAGTCATATATGCCTATCTAGCTATCTACCTATCCAAACGTACAATGTTCATATTCACAGATTTACTTAGTGCAAAAAAATAGAGCCATAATAAACACACACACATACACAAACACACGCGCGCACGCGTGCCTACTCTTTCTCACAGTCACGCATATAGAACCATAAGGTAATTTGCACGTATTCACATACAAAGTGGAGACAAATTGTAGAAGCAATTTTTCTCTTTTTACTAAAATTTCATCCGATTGTTCTCTTATAAATTCGTAAAGTTGAAATCGCAAAAGTAGAACATGTTAAAATGCTTATAAAATCGATAACAAACTGATTCTTCCCCAGTCTTGTAATTCAAGAGCATCGTTCTTTTGAATAGATTTCTGAAAGCTGCAGAAATGGTAGCATTTTCCCCATTCGTCACCGAATCTATTCCGAAAATGAAAATAATTTGGAAATATTCCTGCAATTAATTAGCCTAGAAATTTCTGCAGATGTACTATTCATAGAATTTAATACAAGACATTGATTGCGTAGAATTATGCGTTTTTTGTTCTTTTCAGCCAGATACATTTCAGGTGCCTTTCCACTTGAGAGACTTTTTTTTATTTCCTTTCGGTAAAAATATTTTCTTTTCTTTTATTTCACGAGTCATTAATGCGTTTCTAACGGAGAACTTGTAAAATCTGTAATAATACATCATTTACCAAGTTTGATTTTCAACGAAACTATTACCGGTAAGGCGAAATTTTGGTTAGACGTTTGTTTTAAGCCAGTTTTTATATGTTCAAGGACTGATTGCTTTGTCTTTCAAATGAGCGGCTTCCTTACGTCTATCTAGGCTCTAAAATGAATTTCACACTACGCTGGTAAATATATTGCTACGTTCGCCACAATTCAATACTTATTCCTAAGAAGTTATTAAAAATATAAAAAGTCCATTCGTCAGGTCACATTGGAAATCAAGAAAAAGAAAAGGATTTTTGAAAAAAATACATATTAAAGTTAAATTAATAAAAATTGTGAAACTAATGCAAACTTAGATTAAATTGAAATCTATTCTACAGCTTGCAGTAGAAATCGATGCTAACATGTTTGTTGCGGGCTGATGTACGCGTTGAGAGATAAACACGTGTGTCTCCTGAAATGCATACAACCAACATGGCAGAGTTGGAATATGAGTCCACGTAAAAATGTAATGAGACAATATCGAATATATATATATATATAAACAAATAATAATGTATTAACAATAAAGTGTTACATAAGCAATAGAATATTGTTGTGTGTTACTGAAAAATGAACGTGAATGAAGAAAACATTTTAGCTAAGAATTGTTTGCGTATGTGAAGTTGGGTGTAGGAGAAATTCTAGAAAAAATGAAGTGAAAGGTGAGTACTTACGTGTACGCGTGTGTGTATTGTTCATGTGTTTTCCAAAAGGGAACGCGTTCTTCCGCAAGAAATTTACATGATGTATAAGCGGAGAAGTAAGAAGAGAATGATTTATGATTTTATCGCAGAATATTTAGAGTCCTGAAAACGTCCCCTAGTAGCGGTTTCGAAAATTAGGAGGCGATAACCCGACATATTTTAGGTTGAATAAAAACAAAAACCAAAAAAAGCAAAGGTAACTGCTATTAACAAAATTTATTGCGCTATTGTTTAAACAAAGTGCTACATTTTTTATTCATTTGGTTTTAAAAATGACATCCTCCAAATAGTGTCCACTAACAACCAGACACTGTTGTAGAAGATTTCTAAAGTTTTCCATTATCCGGAAGTTCGAACGTTTCAGGGTCTTCCGGTGGCTTTCTTTTAACCGTTGAACCTATGGCCCTGAAATGTTCAACCCATAGCAGTATAGATTTACTATCCGTAACAGCAACATTCCGACGTAAGAGGAAATGGGCATGAAATCTCTATGTGTTGCAATTACAGATTCACCAGTTCAAAAAAAAAAAAAGAAAAGAAAAAGTTTCAAAAATAAGCGAGAAGTGTGCACCAGTCCAAGCCAGGATGGTAAGTTCTGATATCTGACAATGAATGGTAGGACATTCGCTAAATGAAGACATCATTGCCACTTGCCTAAATTCACTAGCACCACAGAGGTGACAGTTTCAAATGTGGGTGGTATTTCGGCTGCGCTCTGTATTTAAATAGAATATGTAAATTTAGATAGAGTTAATGTATTGCTCGAGTGTGTCACCATGCATCGAGTTTTCTCGTATATTGCAGTAGACAAAATCTTTATGGAAATTTAAAAATTTGAAAATTAGACATTTTTTTCGATTAAAATTTAGTCATGAAATTATTGGCGGTTATTACAAAAAGAATAGCATTTTCTCAGATTTTATAAAATGAAGATATTCATTATAAAAATAAATAATTAATGAATATGTACTGAAAGTTTCATTTAAATTGGAGAATTCTTTGATTTTTTGGTAATTTAAAATAGCGCTGCCCTCCTCACCTTAAATTTCCTTGTTTCTCTGGGAAAATTTTCGACTTGACATTTAGTAGAGAGTGGGGGTTCTGCAAACAAGTGTACTCTAAAAATAAGAGTTATGTGCTGATTGACATTTTAAGTTTTTCACAGAAACATCACTGTTTTCGGGAAAAAAATTATGTGCTGAAATCTTTAAATAATTTTATTTTTTAAGCGATTTGCTCGGTTTTATCCTTCTAGAAATGTTAAAAATAGGGACAAGAAATTTTATTTTAATTACTAACCGTGGACCTCTGGTTAGTATACTACTAGTAAAAAAAATAGTAGAAATCTCAACATTTTTTCCTCACGAAGAGATAATAATTTCAAAATATAATCTCATAATAAAAACTGAATTTACCGAGATATATTGCCTTCTTCATTGAATTAAAGGAAAAAATAAAATAAGCACTATTGAAAATAGCAGTTTTCCACCCCAACCAGTAGGCATGTGCGGGTTGATAAATGCGTGGGAGTAAGCAAGTGTGCTATCGATTATTCTAATTGATGATTGACAATATAACTTAGGTAGAAAAAAAGTAAAAAGTACAAAAAACAAAAACAGCACCGCTGAAACTACCACATTTCGGGGCTGCAATAACGTCGGGGGCTTCAGAGTAGTACGTACCACACCGACCATGCAGATAGACAATGTATATTATTAGTTAATATTTACTAGCACCCCCTCCCCCACAAGAGAAGATGTGGCACAAGGCCGAGTTTAAAGTGGATTTTCCGAGCTCGTAGAACCTGCACAAACGGGATCGGGTTGGTCAACCTCCCCAAACGAAACACAGCCCTTCGGCATAGCCTCGCCTCATCCGGGTTCCTCTCTGCTCAGAGGCAGAGAGTTCGACCTGCAAGCCGAAAAAGATTTCGGCTAGTCTGTTATATGTATATTATTAGTTGATGGCTGACAATGTAACGCCAGTTTAAAAATAATTTAAAAAAAACGATGAAAAATAATGGCAGAGGCCACAACCCCCCCCCAAAAAAACGGTCGGCGGTTTCGGGGAAAAGACTCACCAGACGTGCTTGTTTGACTACGCACCCCTATTTCCTTCGTCAAGCCTGGCCAGTACCTGGATGGGTAACCGCTTAGGAATACCAGATACTGTAAACTTGGATGTGCGGATGGTGTAATGGGTAACGGCTCGGAATTGTTAATCGGAGTGCACAATTTTAAGTTCAACCGGTTCCGTCATATTCACTTACGCGCAAATATCCTTGGGGAAGGTATGGGTCTAAATCTTCTCCCACCAACTATGGATTAATTAGTAGAACTTGTATTAGTGAATCATTATTATCCTCCCAAAATTCTGGCAATCTAAAAATGATGTCTTACTTTAAATAACCCGCAAAAAGGTTGATAAGCCGTAAAAGAAAATCAATCAGTTAATCAAACATTAATGTCCACCGGCTTATAAACTTCAAAAGGCTTAACTAAAGAAAATATATCTCGCGGTAGGGAAATCTGTTGAAATCACTGCCTGAGCACAAAAATGCAGGCACGTTGAAGGTCCTGTTCATAAATGAATTTGTTTTATTGATTAAGTCTGTATAGATTTAATTTAAAAACTCAAGGGACCTTAAATGGAGACAATATTCGAGCAAATTTAAGCGTTGGTTGGCGAATTTTGCTGAAAAGTAATTGCGAGTTCAACCCCTGCATCTTGGATTACAGACTTAGTAACACTGAAGTTAAGCAACGTCGAACGTGGTCAGTGAACATTTGGAGATACCAGGTGCAGTAAGTTTGGATGTGCGGGTGGTGTAACGGATTATGACTCGGATTCATTAATCGGTGTGCTGAGTTCCAATTCCGGTTCGTTCCGTTATATTCACTTCCGCGCATCTATCCTTGGGAAAAGAAGGAATCAATGTCTTCTCCTCCCACCTATGGGTTAACTAGTAAGACGTGTATCACTAAAGTATTATTAGCTTGAAAAATATAGTTGCAATTCAAAAAAATGATTTTTGCCTTTAAATAACCTGCAAAGTGTTGATAAGCCGTAAAAAAGACGAATCAATCAATCATCTAAATTTGCAACGATAAATCCTAATCCTGATGAAGAAAAAAATTTTTTATTCGAAACATGCTATATGGACAACATAATTTTTTTGTTTAATTAATTAAGATCGCTGCTTCAAGTTAGCTTTTCCAGAAGGTTGGCTTTGAGTAGCTGTATTATGCCGGGTGTTAAATAACAGAGTAGAATAGATTGTCTAGCCTTGGTAGAGTAACCAGTCTAGCAAAAGGAACTCGTTATTCAAAACCCACCTGAATTTTGTCTTACTCTAGACACATCAGATGTTACTACGCCCTTAATTGTTAACGGGATTCATGATTATGATTTCTTGTTGATCTTCTATGTGCCGTGTCAAATTCAGGACGTTGGCGATCATGACTCTACACAATTTTCTCTCCTTTGGAATTCTTATTAATTTTTGTCCTTTTGTTATGTCTCCTAAATCCTGTCCCGCCAGGTAAGTTTATGCGTTGTTTTCTTCTCTCCCTCTTGGCTTCAATCTGTCCTGTGAGTATCAGTTTTCCAAACCCTATTTCCTCATTATGTGCCCTAGAAATTTTAACTATCTCCTTCTGATGTTAAGTATAAGCGTCTTCTTTTGTTTCTGTTTTCTCTAAATCTTCGTCGTTGCTCACATGTTCGATCCACAGTATTCTCAGCATCCTTCTGTAGAACCACATTTCTGTTGCTTCAAGTCTCTTCTTTATCTGTAAGGAGATTGTCCAACATTTGCAGCCATATAGGAAGACTGATATTACGTAACACTTCACTACTCTTTTCTTTGTTTCTAACGAAATTTTTCTTGATACTTTCTTTAGATTTTGGAAGGCATATTTCACTTTACCAATTCGCCTTCGGATTTCAGTATCGCACTTTTCGCCCCCTGTTAAAACATTTTGGTATCTCCAATTTGTAATTTGCATTGGGCTGTTCACATTTGCTGACAATCATGCATTCTGATTTCGTTCAATTGATTTATAGTTATTTCTTCTTGCTTTATTTTACTAAATACTGTAGAGATTTTTGTAGTTTCTTTTCTGTCTTCTGTCAACACTGTGTCATCTGCATATCTTATGTTGTTAACATTGTGGCTGCCAATAATGAATCCTGATAGGACTTCTAATTCTATAAGAATCGCCTCATTGTATAGGTTGAATAAGTCCGGGAAGAAAACACATCAGGTTTAAACCTGATGTGTTTTCTTCCCGGACTTCTAAAAAAGTATCAAGAAAAGCGAACCATTCATGTACACTTTCATACCAATATTTTCGTTGTTTATTTCTGCCTTTTATTGTAAATTATCATAATCTCTCTTTGGAGAAACCTGGATTAGCGCGTTTAAGATAAACAAATAACTTTAACACCTCGCGTTAGAGATAAGCGGTACTATCTTAGTTACATAAACTTCGTGATATGACCATTGAATGAAGCTGAATTGATTCTATAAAGAACAATTGTAAATATATATGTGTTACAGAACTTACATTTGACACTATCCTATTAGATGTCAGTACTTACTATTTTTACTGAAATGCAGCCCACTCCAAGAAGTTCATATGCTGTTTATTTTCGCTACTGTCACCTGAGAAATAAATTCAGCAGTAGTCACCTTAGAGATAGTATACGCCATATTTTTGTTTCAACAGACGTTCGTTCTGCGCTCAAACGGAATTAAAACGTGACCGCCTCCTATGACTGCCACATATACACTACCACAACTAAATTGCTTTCCTTATCACTTATTACTTAATCATATATATATATATATATATATATATATATATATATATATATTGTCAACCACACATAGATTGTTTCGCTGTAGTGTAGCTAGACACCCAGTTGCCTTAAGCCCGGATCGAAGCTATCAGCTCCCGGCAGAGACGAAGGTGTATTTATTTTTGAATAAACACGACAGTGACTCAGAATACTCGTTTCATAGAAGAGCCTTGCATTATCAGCAGTAGCAGTCACTGTTTACAAATTCGCGCTTACCCTCTAAAGTGCTCGACCGAATTTTATTTTTTCGGGGGATCGTAGATTTGAGATATTAGTATATTGAATGTGTATAAATTCCCCATTTCGAGAAATCGATTCAATCATATGATGCATATGTGACGTAATAAGTAAGAGGGCAGCGTTGCTGTCGTAATTTATATGTGACCACCGACACTGCCTCTTTTAGTGTATTGAGGAAGGATTGACATTTCTGTGACCAGGCACCTATTAAAGCTCCTCCTGGGAACTGCACGAAGACGGCAGACAGGGGAAGAACAGATATTTCACTTTGATCACAGTTTAATGCCCGAGTAAATATTACGTTGCAAGTGGTAAGACGAAATCATTTTTAAAATTGCCCTGTCTGTGACGACTGTCAAACGGGCGTTCAGATTCCGCCGAGCCTACCTCTTTAGTGCAACCAGGGTGGTGCTGCTGCAAGGCTGATGTCCTCCAACCATGTTTCCCCGCATAGTTTACAGTAAACACTTTGATCTCAGCCCAAATGCAGACCAAATAAAGAAAGAGCTAGTAACACTTTCCTCAACCTTTAACTTGGTACACTATTTACATTATTCAGACTATTGTCCTCATCTTTGTCGCCATGTTTATCACAACGTTTCGGCCGTTGTACGCTCCGGCCTTCTTCAGGGGGCTGGAATGTCGAACTGAACTCTTTATTTCGCTCGCTGGGGTAGACTGTTCTAGTTCCACGTGCCAGGTCTAATGGATTCAGTTATCTCCTGCTAATTCCCCTCTCCAAGTTCTCCACCGCCTTAACCAGGTCTTGAACACACTTTGGGTCCTGTCCCTGGATCTAACTGACGCCTTTATCCACTGTGCCATGTGTCCTTGAGGACATCTGTGTATGAATTTCTGGGTATTATAAACCTAATGTCTTCAGCAATCATTTTTTACCAGAGCTCATATTGCAAATTTGTTGCTATTATCGCTTTTCACTCGCATTCCTTATTACTGGTCCCTATATTGTATTCATTTCTATGCTTGGTCGGCTCAGAAGGCCGGAGCGTACAACGGCCGAAACGTTGTGATAAACATAGCGACAAAGATGAGGACAATAGTCCGAATAATGTAAATAGTGTAGATAATATCTCATCTCTGAAATATACTTTAACTACTGACAGATACTTTAACTTGGTGTATTCTTTTCAAGGTTTCTTTATTCGTTTCTGTTTTTACTCTAACGTCATGTCACTGACATTACAGTGAATTTTTTCTTATTTGCTTAATAAATAATTGTAATGTTTTTCTCTAGTAAAATAACAGGCAATTAATTTTTATATATGCTTTTAGTATATACTGTGTCGCTATCGATGTAATCATAAGTTTGGGCTAAAATTTTGACGTATTTGTTCGATAAATACTGACCGTGAAATCGGAGATTACGAAAAAAAGCTATTAATAACATTATTTTTTTAGTTTGTGCTCTCGTTACGGCTCCACCTTCGCATATTTATTTCTCTTATTGTTAGTGTTTGTCTTTATGGCCAAGCATTTCTGTCTAATTCCCATTACAAATTCACAGTCTAACGGTGAAGGTGTTTTAAAAAGTCTACGTGTCACTATTGATTTATTAAATTACCCTATAAATATAGTCATCGCTTTTTTTTTATTTTCCTCGCAAACAGTCGGCCTTTTTAGACATATCCCACGAGTGTTAATATCCAGTCGCTTTGTCTGGTGGTCACGTCAATCAATCATAGCTATCGATTTTTAGAGACGTGTTCGCCGTTCGACTAAAGAAACCTCAGACGAGCGTGTAGCTATGAAACGCACCAGACACATAGTGATCAGATAAGGCAAATAAAACACGCTGGCATAGAAAAATATAAGCCGGGATACAGTATATACCTACAACTTTATATATATATTCGCCTTCCTCTGACTCTCTCTCCAATATATCTATCGTCTCCCTATATATATATATATATATATATATATATATATATATATATATATATATATACGTTATGGATATGTTACACACACACACACACACACACATATATATATATATATATATTCTTTACAATTGAATTAAGATACTTTTTAGTACATGACCATTTTCACCTACGAATTTTAATTTTAAATTCGCAGGATTTTTCAAACTGGTTATGATATCAGATCTCCCCTACCCAGGCTCTCCTACCGCCATAATATGATTCTAGTAACGCCGCCTCCTTCTCCCCATACCTCTGAATAAGTCCCCTATAATATACTCTCTCTCTTTCTCCAAATAAACATCAAACTACAAACTGATACCATAATCAGTTTGAAAAATCCTGCGAAGTTAAACATTAAAATTCGTAGGTGAAAATGACTAAATGTATCTTAATTCCAATTATAAAGAAAATTTGGTCTGTTTAATGAAAATAAACATTCAATGCTCTTTTGTCAGTCAGTTTTAACATATTTCAAGTTCTATGTTGTGTTAATAGGACTCGTCTGGATTATACCAACGATCATTACATATATATATATATATATATATATATATATATATATATATATATATATATATATATATATACTTAAACCTAGAGATAGACAAACCTACCAAGGTTTATCGAAGCGATCCTCAGGGAATGCCGGCTTTCCCTGACGATCCGGTTAGGTGAAACCTTGGTAGGTTTGTCTGGCTCTCTACGTTTAACTAGGTCTCCTTTACTCATTGTATTGAGCACTTTATTTATTTAGTTGTTTTGGATACTCGCATCGGGGTTTTCGTCTTTGGGCCTTAAACACGTATGCTGGACGATTATTTTTGGTTAACGCACATGTTCTTGGTTCTTTCTTTTTTATACCTTTTTTTACCTTTGGTATTGGCTTGTTTATTTGCAAATCAATACAGCGAAGTTTTTCCGAGCGAGTATAGTTTCTTATACTTATGAGATTTCTATTAATTATACATATATATATATATATATATATATATATATATATATATATATATATATATATATCTATCTATGTCTCATGTTGTCTGTCTGTTGTGGGCGTTGTTACCTCGTCCAGGCCGCATTTCTCACCCGATTTCGATGCGGTTTTCACCACAAGTTTGCAAATGGCTGCCGTAAGGACATGATGGAGCCCAATTTTTGAGTTCGGAATCAGGTTCCGAAAAAATCGATAATCGAAAAAATCAGCTTACAGAAGGAATGATCGCATTTCAACCAAATTTGACACCCTCTTAGAGTCTACCATTAGAAGTGTTGTCCAGAAATTTCATGACCACGGACCCCTAAACAGCGCGGAAAATCGATAAAACCCCAAAACTGATACGCCCAGTACGTTTTGTCACATGAAACGCTTGGTGAGCGTAACTACCGTTTGTACTGCAAATTAGTTTACACATATTCGTTGAAAAGTAAGAGGAAACTATCTAAACGCTTGCAAGACAACAAAAAAGCGGCTTCATCACAAGCGATTTTACGGTCTCGACAGAGCCCGCATCGAAAAGCTACTCGCAATGCAGCCGACGCCGCTATAACTTCCATTCAACGGTCCCAGGAGAGCACGCCTGAGAAAACCGCACATAACGCAGCGAAATCTGCGGCAAGGTTCATTCGACGGTCATAGGAATCCATGGCTGAGAAAACCGCACGCGATGCAGCCGACGCCGCTGCAACTACTGCTGCAAGGGCGTCGGAAATTTCCGCGCAAAAGCGCCCAAGGCGACAACGCGATGCAATTTCAACTTCCGCTGCTAGAGCTGTAGAAGGACCTAGTGAAAGGCTTGAAAGGTTGTAAACCGTTAACCAGCGCCGCCATGCACAGCGAGGGCTCTGTAGCCCACCAAAGCAGTTTTGGTTTAAGCTGGCGTTCAACTATGAGCCAGTTTTGAGGCTTTCCGGTCGCAAAGACCTCCAAATAGGATCCATGTCAGTTGTCTGTGGGCATTGCAATGCCAAAAAATGGCCTGGGGAGTCTGCAGGTTTGTGTTGTTCAGACGGTAAGGTAGAGTTGCAACCTTTTCAAGAACTAACTGGTCTGTTGAAAGCTCCGTTGGAGGGTTCCAGTCCAGACTCCAAACATTTCCTCGCAAAAATCAGACAGTACAATTGTGCCTTCCAGACGACCTCTTTTGGCGGTAATGCCTTCCGCGAAGTCGGTTGGAATCTCACCTTCTCTTTTGCCGGAAACTGCCACTGATTCGGCCTTTCTACTAATATACTCCATAGCTGACTACAATCAACAGGAAGATGCCCGCATGGTCTTAATTCCCGAGAACGATACAGGCCAGGACTATCATTCTCGCAGGGATATCATAATGAGTCTCCAACAAATACTCCACGAGACAAACAGCTATGTCCGCAGTTTTAAATATGCTCTCGAAAATAACACTTCTTCTAATTTCATTATTGTAATTGATGCTGACAAATGGCCTCAGGGAGATCTCGAACGTCGTTACAATGCTCCCGCAAGTATTGAAGTTTCCGTCATTGTCAGCGGTGATCAGCACAACAGACGTGACATTGTATCGAATCCCGCGGCAGTGGGCACCGAAGAATCAGTGAAACGCACCGGTCCTACGATGCACTGCAATACCCACTTCTCTTCCCTTACGGAGAAGATGGGTACCACTTTGGCATTCTGCAAAATGGGTCCACCTTAAAAACAGTGTCTTCCAGGGCTTTTTACGCCTACCTATTGATGATACATGAGGGTTCATTCAATCATCTTAATCCAAGCCGGTAACTTTTCCATTAATTCATAGTAGACATGGCTGCTAAGATGGAATCCGAAAGACTCTGTTACATTAGACTGAGTCAGACCAAGTTGCGCTGCGACTCTTACATTCACCTCCGTGATGCTTTACGAAATGACGCTGATTCACGTAATATAGGCAAGATGTGCATTTTACCTGCAACGTTCACAGGCAGTCCACGATACATGCACGCGACGACGCAAGACGCAATGACATACGTTCGTAAGTACGGCCGACCAGACTTATTTATAACTTTCATGTGTAACCCAAAATGGTACACAATAGGTAAAGAACTTATGCCAGGGCAATCGGCCTACGACCGTCCAGACCTCATTGCGCGCGTTTACCATCTGAAGTTGGGAAAGCTAATGGATGTGATTACAAAGGGCCTGGTTTTGGGGGCTGTTTGCTGTCGCATGCACACTATTGAGTGGCAGAAACGCGGCCTGCCTCACGCACATATACTAATTTAGCTGTGTGACAAGATTGAGGCCACAGAAATCGATCATCTTATTTCTGCTGAAATTCCTGATCCGTCGGCTGACACTGAATTTTACGAAATAGTGACAACCAACATGATTCATGGTCCCTGCGGGTCGCATTACAATTACACCAGCTGTCACAACAGCGACGGCAAATGCACCTGGCAGTACCCACGAGATTTCGTGAGCGAAACTATTACAGGGAGCGATGGTTATCCACTGTACTGGCGAAGGAGTCCCGCTGAGGGAGGATTTACAGCCGTGGTAAAGGGCCACCATGTGGATAACAGATGGGTAGTGCCATACTGTCTACTGCTAAGAAAAGCGTTCAATGCGCACATCAATGTCGAATATTGCCATTCAGTTCGCTCCATCAAGTATGTATGCAAGTACATTAACAAAGGGACTGATGCTGCAATGTTTGGTATTAGGCAGGAAGGTTCCGTAGACGAAATCCAGGGCTTCCTTGCAGGGCGCGTCATTAGCAGCACAGAGGGCCCTTGGCACATATTCAGCTTCGCCATCCACGAACGCTTCCCAACAATCGTCCAGCTTGCTGTGCACCTAGTAAACGACGAACTTCGTTATTTTTCTGCGGATACAGCAATGGATGTGGCTTACAGCGTTCTTCAAACTTTGGCGACAGGACGAGTTTGCTAGGACTCTACTGTACCCAGACGTGCCTTCATACTACGTGTGGACAAAAAGAACAACTGGGCTCGGCGGAAGCGCGGGGCCAACTTCAAGGGCTATCCAGGCGTCAAAAAAGATGCTACACTCGGAAGGGTATTCACGGTTCCCCCATCGTGACAAGAATGTTTTTACTTGCGACTCCTTTTGCACGAAGTTAGTCGTCCAACGAGCTACAATAACTTACGGACGGTTAATGGAGTTTTATGTGACACTTTTCCTGAGGCCTGCCTCCGTCTCGGCCTTTTGGAAGACGACAGCCAGTAGGATGCCACAATGGCTGAGGAAGCTCTTTTAAAAATGCCCTCTGCTTTGCGCTACCTCTTCACCACAATCTTACAAATGTGCGAACCCAGTGATCCCAAATCATTTTGGGAAAAAAAAATGACTTTTTGTCCGAAGACATACTCAGAGAAGCGCAATTGATGTGTCTAACAATGGCTCTTACATTCAACGATGAAATTTACAACAGGGCGCCTGTTTGTTGAAATGGTGGGATGGATCTCTGGCCGCTATTGGGCTTTCAACGCCAGATCGTGTGGCTTCCTCCAGTCTCTCATTTGAGATTGTGCAGGAGACATCCTACTCTGTTGAGGAGCTCACCTATGTCACAACAAATGAGCCAAAACTTCTCATAGACCGAAGGGCCGCTTACGATGCGGTTTTTGCATCCACCAGGCAGGATACAGGATCAATTTTCATCCTGGACGCGCCTAGGGGAACGGGAAAAACGTTCGTAACAAAACTGCTTCTTGCAGAAATTCAGCGCCATGGCGAAGTGGCGCTAGCAGTAGCGTTTTCAGGCATTGCTGCCACATTACTAACGGGTGGCCGAACAGTGCACTCAACGTTTAAACTTCCGCTTGACCTGATTAAAGCAGAAACAGCTGTATGCATAGCCAAGCAATCAGGTCTAGCGGAGGTACTCAGGCGATGTAAGCTCATCGTCTGGGATAAGTGCACTGTCAGTCCTAAAACTGCACTCGAGGCTGCAAACCGCTCTCTGAAAGATATTCGAAACTCCGATGTCCTTATGGGAGGTATAACTGTCCTTCTATCCGGTGACTTTCGCCAGAACCTCCCCGTTGTACCTAAGGGGACAAGGGTCGACGCTATTCGAGCGTGCTTGAAATCGTCACAACTTTGGCCCACTGTTAGACCATTGCACCTTACCACCAACATACGTGCACACCTAAATGGCGATGTTGGGTCCGCCGAATTTTCGAATTCATTATTAGCCCTTGGCAAAGGTATTATTCCAGCGGACACTAATGGATTTGTAAACGTCCAAGGGTTGTCTACAGTGGTCACAACGCCAGCAACACTCAGGGAATCAGTTTCTCCTGATCTTCAAACCAACCAGAATAAATAATATTTTATTTTATTAATATATAATTTATTTATTTATATAATTTCTGCTTTTTATGCCTTTATATATATATATATATATATATATATATATATATATATATATATATATATATATAGCAGCATAGCCTGGCGTTGCCCGTGCTTGATTCAAAAATCGTACGGCTCATACAGCAATCTCTATCACTTGACTTAAAATATTTTTTGCCCTTCCTTGCCTTTTAAAGGAGTGCCCTTTGCCAAAAGATGTTGTACATGCCTTTACTTCTTGCCTATCTCACACTGCGAATTTTTTTTTCTAAGCTCTATACTAAACATTAAATCTGTTACGAAAAAAGAACTAAACAAAATGAACACAAAACGATTAGCTTTTAAAAAGGACTCGTAACTGAAAACTGAATGAAAAACAATGTTAATAACAAATACTTTTTCACACCCAACCTTGTTTCCTGAAATATTGAGACTGGTCATACTACTTGGTCGGGGTTGTTGTTGTTGCCTTTGTTTTGCTAACCCGGTACTTTGGAAACCATACATTGATCTGATTTTAAGTTCAAATAAAAAGAGCTCAAAAGTGTTTAACAACGCGAAGTCAACTAGACAGAGTCCAAAATGAGGTGAAAAGCTTAGATGCACTGGGCCGCGTAGTACAGGTGAGATATTCAACGTAAAACCCCCAAAATCCGTATCACCTGTGAGTTAATCGTTTTTGTTTTACGAAGTTTGAGTCCCAAATAAAAATTCGAGATCCGGCATGACACAATGACATAAATTGAAAAATCGGATCTGGGATGCGGTCTGGGAGAAAGAACAAAGTTTAAAGAAGTGGGAAATGGACTGCTGAGAGCATGGTCAACCCGGAGGTTTGTATCGATTTTTGAGTCATGACGGGGTCACATGGCATTCTATGCAAGGCACTTCTAACTGGGTCGCGTAGGAATTTCTGGTTGAATTGTAAAGAACACCCGGAATTTTAGAATATAATCCGCCTAAATACCGGAGTACCAGCAGATTTACCATTTTTTTTTGAAAGCCTGAGTCCAAATTGAAAATCTGTCTCCGATACGTATTGACGCCATAAATGTCGGAAGTTGAATCGACATTTGACGTTAATTGCAGCCTGAGCGTGAAAAGAAGTCAAAAACTGACAGTTGATGGCAGGGTCGAACCGGAGCTTTTTATCGATTTTTGCTGCACGAAGGGGTCTCGCACGCATTTTTGAAAGGGCCGTAATCTGGTCGGTGTCATTCAATTCTGTACAAATGGTATGGTGATGTGAGGAGAGACAATTAATGCTTGTAACTATACATTAGTTGGCGATGAGTTCAATGCTTCACAGTAATGCGGTAAAGGGGAGCAAGTGCTAATCCCAAGGATGCATTTGTATCCATCAGATGCCGATGTACCCTTCACTTTCAGAAGATCTGATGGATACAAATGCATCATTGGGATAAACACTTGCTCCCCTAAACTGCAGCCAGTTATAATTGTGGCCTCAATAATGTTTGGGTGTAGGGTCTGAATAACCATCCTGGTCCGATCACAGCGTTTCGGTGGACGCAGGTTTCTAAGCAACATAACCGGGATCCCCACTTTAAGTTCCAGAATGTGAGTCGGGAGACCAGCGGGGTGGAGGCTGTTTAAGAACCCACTGAAAGTTCGCCATTTCAGCGGGGTCTGAGTTCTGTCAATGGATTTGTAAATGCAACACCCCTGGCACAGTTTCCAGAAGCTGTCTATTAAGGGTTGTCACAGTGGTGTTTTTGGGGCAAGAATGGCCTGCCCAGCAAGCCACTCAATATTGTTGCCTGGACCTGATGTACAGCGTCTCCAACATCTTAAGATGGAATAATGAGTGCGATCTGGCCAAAACGGAAAACCAGTTCACACTGAAATCCATCGCACAAGTGGGATTCTTTATAAAGTGATCCGCAATCGAAGACCCATACGTGTACGAATGGTATCGCCCAAAGAAAATTTTTTATTAAGTACTAGCAGTAGAGCCCGGCATTGCCCGGTGATGTAACAGTAAGAGATAGATCAAGTATCGACCATCATAAAGACTGAAAAATAAAATTGACAAAGATTATTGTTTAAGGTTGACGAACACACATGTCTTAATTAGTTTTTTTTTTTTTTTTTTTTTTACGAATTGGTCAAACGCAAACTTAAACAAAAACATTGCTTTCAATCGTTATGAGTCTACCGATTGAATAGAATTTTATTATAAACAATTGTCTTGTAAATGGAATTTTTAAAGCATTCTGAATGTAAAAATAAAAAAAAAGTGTGCAAGACAATAAGAAACACTACCTGCCAAAAAAAAGTAAAGTTTTCTTGAAATCGGTTGAAAAATGTAGGAAATCCGATCCCATATATAAAGGAACACACACACACACACACACAAACAAACAACCTGGGTTTTATAATAAGTATAACTCGATATGAGTTGTCCCCCTTCCATTCTCGTGACAGCGATGCCTTTTAATTGAGTTGTCAAATTGATATTGTGCAAAAACAATTGTGTTTTTCCAATGTTTTGGTGCTGTCAGAACCACCGCAAGGTAATTTTACGTAGTCCTGTAAAGTTTTGTTGAAATTGGTTGAAAATGTAGGAAATGCGATCCAATATATAAACGTACACACACACACACACACACACACACACACACACACACACACACACACACACACACACACACACACACACAATCTGTGTTTTATAATAAGTAAGATATTTGACCTTGAGTGACGTTCCACTCTCTATTAAAAAAATCGGCCAGCGAAAGAGGAAATCACGGTAGATATCGCTGTCATTAAAGTAGGGGAAAGATCGGTAATAGTGTCTGTCCACCCTCAACACAAACCTTATGTGAAAGAAGAGAGAGTGACAATACCCTCTCTCTCTCTTAGCGAATATTCCGTATCCTGTTGCGTTAGTGCGTGTATGGAGGCCGTCCGTAAGGGGAGGAGGGGGATGACCTTGGCGCCCGAAAAGGCACCCTCGTGTGGACAATTATTGAAGTTTAAAAAGTCAATTATGAGTCGAAGTTCGCTGATGAAACGACGAAAATTCTCGTAAACCCTTAAGAAATACAGAAGCCCCTCGTAAAAGACTCACCTGCAGGAACCAAAAAACAAAAAACAAAAAAGGAATTTAGCAGAAATGTCGGATACAATGTAAGTACTGTATTCTTTCCTTAATAATTATCATCTTCGAAATATTTTTGTTTTTTGTCTATCAGATTTTTTACGTCGGCATTTTTAAATTATTTCTTAACATTTTCTTTTAAATATTTAATAAATTTCAAATAGAATCAAAGCCTTATAGAACCCTTGTACCAAATTGCAAAGGGAATTATAAAGTTTTGTTGAAATCGGTTGAAAAATGTAAGAAATCCGACCCATATATAAACGAACACACACACACACACACACACACACACACACACACACACACACACACACACAACCTTGGTTTTTAACCCGATGTGAGTTGTCCCCCTTTCATTAATGCCTCTTAATCGTGTTTTCAAATTGATTTTGTGCTAAAACAATTGTGTTTTTCCAATTTTTGGCGCTGTTAGAACCACCGCAAGGTAATTTTACGTAGTCCTGTGAAGTTTTGTTGAAATCGGTTGAAAAATGTATGAAATCTGATCCAATATATAAACGTTACAGACACACACACACACACACACACACACACACAGACACACACACACACAATCTGCGTTTTATAATAAGTAGGATTATAGCAGGTACGTGTTGTTTAATTCTAACGTCCAAACGCTGTGTCGTTCTACCTATGTAGTCGCATCCACAACTACATTTGAAATGGTAAATAGCAAAATTAATATGGATGAAAGTACGGACTTAGTTTGGAAAATAAAACGAATGTTCGCTGCACAATAACCCTCACGTGAACTACATGAAATACGCTTGGCTAAGGATTCACTAATCCTACCCAACCACGGTAAACGAAGATAGACTCGTGGGCTTTCACGAGGAAAGCCTTTTGTTAGGTTCTGCCCGACCCAAGGTTTACTTTCGGCATGTGGATGACACTTTTTGTGTGTTCAGCCATGAATCGGAAGTGGATCAATTTTTTCCCCTACTCAACGGTGTTCATCCTGCCCTTAAATTTACAGTAGATAAGGAGGTCAATTGCCCTTCTTAGATGTTCTTGTTCAAAGAACTCCTTCCTCGTTTATTACCTCTGTTTACAGGAAGTCTACCTTTACAGGTCTATATACTCGATGGGACTCTTTTTGTCCTAAACGACAAAAGATAAATTTGATTAGGACCCTGACACATAGGGCGTTAATGATTTGTTCGGGTGACACCTTGAAAGATGAAATCAGTTGTTTAACTGAGATCTTTGTGAACAATGGTTATCCGTTGAACATTGTTCAATCGGTTATTCGGGATAAGACTGCCAGATTCAATAAAATCAAACCTGTATTTGTGGGTAAATGTCCGGTCTATCTTCGTTTACCGTGGTTGGGTAGGATTAGCGAATCCTTCGCCAAGCGTATTTCATGTAGTTCACGTGAGTGTTATTTTGCAACGAACGTTCGTGTTGTCTTTCAAACTAAGTCCGTACTTTCATCTATGTGTAAAGATGTTCTACCCCCCCACCACCACCATATTAATTCTGTTATTTACCATTTCAAATGTAGTTGTGGATGCGACTACAGAGGTAGAACGACACAGCGTTTGGACGTTAGAATTAAACAACACGTACCTGCTATAATACTTGATAAAATTTTTCTTTGGGCGATACCATTCATAACACGTATTGGTCTTCGTTTGCGGATCACTTTATAAAGAATCCCACTTGTGCGATGGATTTCAGTGTGAACTGGTTTTCCGTTTTGGCCAGATCGCACTCATTATTCCATCTTAAGATGTTGGAGACGCTGTACATCAGGTCCAGGCAACCTGCTCTTTGTAAACAAAGAGATTGTTTGCTTGAACTTGCAGTGCTGCGCTTCTAGCATTTTTGTTAGTATAATTTTTATAATTATTATTTTTTTTCTCCCTGTCCACTCATTCATGTCATCCATGACAGACTTTTTCTTTTCCTCCTCTTCATAATTTTAGTTCCCCGTTAACAGTTCTGATGAGAGGGGACGAAACCGGTCGACTGGTGTGTGTTTTTGTTTTAAATCTATCATGGCCTATAATATAAAATTTCTTGCTTTTTATGCCTTAATACGCTTCTGTACTGTTTCAAACATATATATATATATATATATATATATATATATATATATATATATATATATATATATATATATATATATATATATGAATAAAAAAATATGAATAATAAAATACATTTTTTTCTGATCTGTAGTACGACTCTGTTTTCACGTACAACTCAATCCTCAGTCTGCACCTGAAGATTGCGTTGTGCCTGAAATCAAAAGTACCTGTGAGAAAAAAATGTATATTTATTATATTAATATATAAATTATGTATATTTATTTTATTAATATATAATTTATATAAATTATAGCTCTGTTATTATACATCGATCATATATTATTAGCACAAGCAGTCACAAACTTCTATCCATACAACTGAATATATATATATATATATATATATATATATATATATCTATATATATATATATCCGTCTTCTAATCACTCCACTTTGTCTGTCTCTGTGTGTGTGTGTCTCTCTCTCTCTCTCACACACACACACACACACACAAACACACACACACACACACACACACACACACACACATATATATATATATATATATATATATATATATATATATCTTACTTATTATAAAACGCAGATTGTGTGTGTGTGTGTGTGTGTGTGTGTGTGTGTTTAACGTTTATATATTTGATCGATTTTCTTACATTTTCAAACTGATTTCAACAAAACTTCACAGGACTGCATAAATTACCTTGCGGTGGTTCTGATAGCACCAAAATTGGAAAAACACAATTGTTTTTGCACGAAATCAATTAGAAAACACGGTAAAACACGATTCTGTCGCCAGAATGAAAGGGGGGCAAATCATATCGAGTTATATTTTTTATAAAACCCAGGTTGTTTGTGTGTGTGTGTGTGTGTGTGTGTGTGTGTGTGTGTGTGTTCGTTTATATATGGGATCGGATTTCCTACATTTTTCAATCGATATCAACAAAACTTCATTTATTTTGGCAGGTAGTGTTTCTTATTGTATTGCACACTTTTTTTCTTTATTTTTACATTCAGAATGCTTTAAAAATTCCATTTACAAGACAATTGTTTATAATAAAATTCTATTCAATCGGTAAACTCATAACGATTGAAAACAATGTTTTTGTTTGAGTTTGGGTTTGACCAATTCGTAAAAAAAAAAAAAAAATAAAACAAAACAAAAACAAAAAAAAATAATTAAGACATGCGTGTCCGTCAACCTTAAACAATAATCTTTGTCAATTTTATTTTTCAGTCTTTATGATGGTCGATACTTGATCTATCTCTTACTGTTGCATCCCCGGGCAACGCCGGGCTCTCCTGCTAGTATATATATATTTTTATATATATGAGATCATATTAAAACTAATATTTGCCGATTTTACCGCTAGCCCGCTTTCGCCTATGGCTCCTCAGTCTTGTAATTCTGCCCTGCCCCGAAAAGTAATATAACAGACATAAAAAAAGACCTTAGAGAATTTGAACGCCAACTCAGACTAATGGAAACATTTAAGAATAACAAAAATATTACAGATGACTCAATAGTAAAAATAAATACAAATTATTCCCAAACAAAAAACAATAATACAAATGAACTAAACATAGTTTTTTTTTTAAAACCCTGGAGCCACAACCTACGAGAAAAATCCAAATCATTTAATAATCTCACATACTGACAAAAACTAGCCTTAGAGAAAATCTAGAAAAATAACATAATTATAAAAGAAGCAGACAAATGCAACGCTATAGTCATCATGGAAACATTATACTATAAAACAAAAAAATCTAGAGGTACTAAGGGAATAAGTACAACGATAAATTAATCGTCACCAACATAGATCAAAATATTATATAAAAAAATGACAAAACTCTGCCCAAAATATAATAAAATTTTAACAAAAAGAAAGGACTTTCTAATAAACTTCATCCCCAAAACAAGTAATTTTTACGGACTACCGAATATTTACAAGTCAAATGAAATAAAAGCAGCTATCCTTAAACAAAAATCTGAATGTATTAACATCCCAAAGCCTAGTGACCTTACGTTCCTACTCATGGTAACAGGACCTGCCTGTCCAATTAGCAGATTCAGTAAACCTAATTGGTTCCATAGTAGAACCATTTACCAAACAGATTAAGAGCTACATCAGAGACGATATCCACTTACTTAGCTCCATACCATAAAATGTAGATCCAGCAACACTCATGGTAACGTTTGACATTATTAGCCTACATAGTCACATACACCAACAATTACGTAAACAAGCAATCTTTTTTCTGATTCGAAAACGCCAGAAATATAACATGCCAAATTCACCAAGGAATTCATTATCGATAGTATAGATCTGATCCTGAACATCACTTTTTTATTTGACAACAAAAACTATATTCAAACCCTAGGTACCGCAATGGGAACAAATATGGTACCAACATTTGCCACCCTAACCTTAGCTTACCTAGAGGAAAATCTCTATGAAAAGATAGAGCAAATATATGGGGAAATATATATAAAAAAACACTTCTCTGAATCTTGGAAGCGATAATTAGATGATTGCTTCATCTTCTAGAAATCTTCATGGGGCGATATTAACCAGTTACATAAGCTACTCCAAAACTTACTCCGAAGATTACATTCACCAAAGAACGTAATTTTAAAGAACTGCCATTCTTAGATATACTCATCCGAAATAGCAATAATCATATTATCCCATATATCTACCACAAACCAACAGATAGCCAACAATATCTTCATTTCAAGAGCCATCAGCCCCCCCGCAAAAACTGTCTGAAATCCATCATCTATTCCCTTTCATGTAGGAGTTACATTACAGTGGCCGACAAACATCTCTGAAAACCCCGCGTAGAAGAATTACAGAAAACTCTGAACAAACGAGGATACACTACACCACTAATAAATAAAGATGTTCAACTAGAAGAAAAAATACCTATAGACCAACTACGAAGCCCAAAGAAACGCAACAACGAACAAATTCTAGCAATGACTCAACATACAAGAACAATCCAGAACTATTTACAGAAATAACAAGAATTCTAGACCCATTAAAAAGAATGATAAAATATAAGATATACTTAAAACAACCAAAATAATTAAAAGCAAACGTCAACCAAAAATCTAAAACACATATTAACCTCAGTCAAATTTAGTCAACACACAATACAAGGGGTCAAAAATGCAACAAGACGTGGGATTTGTGGTATCATCATAGAAGGAAACTCCTATGCTGTTGAAAAAGGCATAACAATAAAGAAAAAAAATTAGACTACAACTTCAAAAATGTGATTTATGCGCTAAAGTGCACAAAATGCAACAGGTCATATATAGGTCTCATCCAAGCACTAAACAACAGAGTTTCCCTTCGCAAAAGCAACATTACATTACCAGACAAAATGAAATATGTTGTGTCACAAAACATCCACAAATGCAACAAGAATAAATGTAAAATTATGCCAATACATCGAGCAGACAATTACCTACAAATAAAAAAAAACAGACAAATTTAAACTTGCATTAAACAAACCATAACGCCTCACACATAAACCCATAACATAAACATATAGTGGACAAACACACTATTCGTACAACACATACACACGCACACGGGTGCGCATACACACATACACAAAATGCATTAAACTTTATAGATTTCTTTATAATACATATATATATATATATATATATATATATATAGAGAGAGAGAGAGAGAGAGAGAGAGATACTGGCAGAAAAACAAACTAGGTGGGGCACACGCACACACGAAGCCTAAACACCATACATATATATATAATTATTTATTCCAAAATTATAATATATTTATGTTATAATTTTCGAATAAATAATTATATTTACTCTACTCTGTATTGAGCACTCTTCTAAGAATAGTATCTGTTGGCTATTGGAATTTATTCCGTATACACAATCCTATACTAATCCTATATATTATATATATATATATATATATATATATATATATATAGACTATTTCCTTATAATAAAAAAATATATATATATGTATGGAGAAGAAATGTATATTTGGACATACTAACAAAAATACATACCCATTAAAAAAAATGAAGAAAAGCTGAAAATGATTCAGAGAAAATAAAATGCTAGTCTCAAAAACGTCATCCTTCCCACCAATCCTGATTGTTTTGTTTTCCGTTAAGCAAAGGGAAAATTTTCAACCAGTCCAAGAAGAATTTCGTAACTGCTACACAAAAAATACAATGCTTAAACATAAGAATACATAGGGAAAAAATTAATTCCTTTACATAATATGTGGAAATAACAATTCTTCGCTTGATGAAGCTCACAAGACTCGTAATAAATGTAGCAAAAATATTGAAAGTAAAGTATAACATACATTTAAAAAAATCCACGTTATAACCAGAAACGTTTGTGGATTCTCTTTCCTTTAATATATATATATATATATATATATATATATATATATATATATATATATATATATATATAGATAGATATATATTATGATATTATTATGTTCATTCTTTTTATAGATACAAATATTTAAGTAAATGCTTTAGCAAGGTTGATTTTATTGTTTTTAAACTAAAGTTCTCCATGATTTTCTCTCGACATTCATATCTGCTCAATGCGTATCCAAATGTAAACAAATGATGTCACACATCATGAAATGGACAAAGTCCGATAATTATTTTAAGACATTGTTATGTTTATACATTCTTTTTTTATAGATACAAATACAAGTAAATGCTCTGTTTATATCATTATAATTATTTATTAAAAACAGAGCATTTACTTAAATTGTCCATTTTCCTTATATATATATATATATATATATATATATATATATATATTTCGCAGGAGCTTTTCTCAGACCAGCAATACGGGCTTTCGTTTCTACATGACAAATACTAATTTCCTGGTTAGGATTGCGGAAAAAGGTCTACCATTCTCTAGCTAAAAAAATGGTGAATTCCCTGGCGGTAGCACTGAACATCTCAAAAGCCTTTGACAGGGTCTAGCACAAATATCTTCTCTACAAGCTAATAAGTTGCAGTGACTGCGATTACATTTTTGAGCTTATTTGGTCTTTCTTATCTAATCCTGAATGATAGTTTTCCTGAACGGCCACTCGTCTCTATCCTTTACTACTAACGCAAGTGTCCTTCCAGGGCCACATCCGTGGTCCTACGTTGTTTTTGAGTTTCATTTACGACCTTCCCCATGATATCAGCACGCAACTTCGTATCTACTCTGACGATGCAAACATTTGATATTGCCTTAATAGTAAGATTGATCAGTCCGACAAGGTCAAAATGGCAGCCAATATCCAATACGACCTCAAATCTATCGTAAGCTGGAGCAAAACAGGGATTATCTGAGAGACGCCTCTCTGCATTCCATAAGCATGGCTGATGCTAACCCCCAAGAAAGTGGCTCGTTGTGCCTTCTCGGTCTAACGTTCTCGACTGACATGAAGTGGAAAAACTCTCATGAATACATTGCTAGGTCAACTGCTAAGAAACTCTGTTCACCGTGTCGTGCGAGCCAATTTTTCTCTTCGTATTCTATCTCAGATATCTATCCATGTTTAGAATATTGCTGTCACATATGTTCCGGTGTCCCTGCTGTTTACCGCGAGCTCGTTGATAAGATCCAAAGAAAAATCAGCAATATTATTGGTCCTGATCTGAGGTCTCGGCTTCAGTTACTTTCCCACTGGTGTAAGGTTGCCTCTTTGTGTCTTTTCTATAAATTATTGTTCAGGTGAGCTCTTAGCTATTGCACGTAGACTATATGAATTTATATGCAATACTAGACTAGCGTCGACGTCTCATTTGCAGTTGAGCTAGCTAGTTGTAGCCGTAAGTTTTTATGCTAAGTTTCTTTTCTCGTACTTCTTTCTGGTAGAACTCTCTTCCGGTTATATGCTTTTCAGCTAACTTTAATCTGCAAAAATTTAAATGCAATGTCAATTTCTATCTAATATCCTCTCTCTCTCTCTCTATCATTTTCGTCTTTATATTTGTCAGTCTATCTCATTTTCTTTTACATCTATCTATCTATCTATCTATCTATCTATCTATCTATGTGTTCGTATATATCTATCTTTCTCTTCGCATCTATCTATCTAGCTTTTTTCGTCTTTATATTTGTTAATCTGTCTCAATTTGCTTTTCTATCTATCTATCTATCTATCTATCTATCTATCTATCTATCTATCTATCTAAACCAGTCCACTCATTCTGTCAGCCATTATACAAAATCTTTATTTGTTCCCTTATTACTTGAACTGTTTTTTTCTGGCAGATGTTAACTTCATATTTTACAAGTGTTTCTAATTCTGATAGTCACAGCTTCCTCTCAACTTAGAAAGCAATCAAGTCCACAGTGAATATGTACGGAACCAATATTGGTAAACAACGTGCTGCTGAAATGATCTTGACCTGTCTTATTTCGGCCAGAAATTCCTAAGTGAAACATTCTCTGTAAAATGTAGCTTTCATTTGTCGGTGGACAATGAATACTTTTTGGACCCAACGACAAATTTTAGTAGTTCTATTCAATGGGGGGCAAATGGTTTGTAACAGTCAAGACCCCCAAACCAAACAAGTAACGTTTCGTCATCACCGAGCAGACCCTTAATGTTTGCCTCTCATGATAAATGGTTGTATTCTCGAACAGGCTCTGTTCCTTGCATAGCTATTGGGACTAAAGTTAAGCCAGACCTTAGTACATTCGACCCATCGCTAAAGATGCCAGAAAAATGGTCGGCTCCTTCTATCGTTCCAGAAAATACCGGACTCCTCCTGTTGTGCTATGCCATTACAAGAGCCAGATCCGTGGAAAAATGTAGTAAAACAGCTCTATCTGGAATGGAACTGCCCAGTCCTCACATTTCTCTCTCCATAGAGTTCTGAATCGACTACACGGACTTGTAGATTATTGGATTATTTTCCACCCTA
This sequence comes from Acanthosepion pharaonis, assembly GCA_903632075.3. Lineage (NCBI taxonomy): Eukaryota > Metazoa > Mollusca > Cephalopoda > Sepiida > Sepiidae > Acanthosepion > Acanthosepion pharaonis. Next base: position 559,122 of record CAHIKZ030000719.1, on the reverse strand, counting down.
CAACCCATTTCTCACAGAGTAAGCGTTGAAAAGCTCTTGCTAATCTATCATGATTTCCATGGCAAATGTAAAGATGTGCAACATCCGTTAGCTCCAACAGTTCAGACATTCTCGGCTAAAATCCTCCGTGCAAATCCTACCCACCCCTTCGTAGTCCATTACTAAGAAAGAAGATTCATTTATCGCAACATCAATTAAAGTTATTCTTTATTTTGTTTATCTAACATTTCGAGAATATATACGCTTCGACTATGGAGAGAAGAAGGAGAGAAAAAAATGGTCGCTTTTGCAACTGACTGAAACGTTTCTCGCCATTTAATTTTAAAAGACCATACCAGAGTCCACTGTTTTTCGCCCTTATTCTCAGAAGAATTACGAAAAATGACATCAAATTCTATATAAATTAAGGATTTCCTTGTTCTTATATTTTACTTGCACTTTATTATTTTTCTTCAAAATTAATACCAGAGTATCAAAATAAAAGAAATAAAAAAAGTAATTCTTGTAAATCGAAGCGCAAATAATGGTGTAATCATATGCTGACAGACCCCAATACTTTAGACAAAAATTTAGGAAGGAATTCCCCATAAATACTGGAAATGGCCATAAGACTTAATGTACTTGACAAGACTTATTTCTTGATAAACTGCTTTAAGAGAGAGATTTTATAAATTTTAAACGACTGTAACACTGACTGTTTGGTCAATGAATGCCTAATATTTTTGTATGGGAATGTTTATCTTCACCATTACCCTTGATGAATTCTAATTTCTACGTCAGAGAACAAAATAATGGTTTGATTTGATTTATTTTGTTTTACGGCATATCAACCTCAATGGCTTATTTAATATCGAAAAGCTCTTTACTGCAGGTAATATTTTTTTATCTATCTATCTATCTATCTATCTATCTATCTATCTATCTATCTATCTATCTATCTCAGTATATTTTGGTGTGTTTTTATTTGTCTTACGGAATATCAACCTCAATGAGATATTTAAGGTCAACAGATTTTTATTGCTGGTAATATTTTTTTTAAAAATATACTGCTGGTATTAAAACCTATTTTTACATTTCATAATGTTTTGACCCCAGTTTGGGGGTTAACAATTTGTCCATGGCTGGCACCCTAACAAGTACTGTCATCCCGAGTCAAGGTGGACCTGGGAACACCAGCAATTAAGGGATGGTTCCACGTTCCTCAAAATCTCCTGAGCAGAGGCCTTGCTGGTGGATGTATTTAACGTCATACTCAGGAGGTGGAAGTAGGCGCCACATTGTCTTACAGTCGACAGGACAAACAAAATATTGATGATGGTTTGTAGCGCAGAAATGTTACACAACTTGAGTTTATATATATATATATATATATATATATATATATATATATATAATAAATACATATATATGTACGTTTGATGTAAGATTCGAGTTTCTTTGGTTACCCAACTCATCAGTCAACTAGTACTAAAGCAATACTGGGTTTAAGTGCAGGAAATGATGTGCAGGTATCAGTTAATAAATATAAAAAAGAGAAAAAAAAAAGGAAATTGAAGTGTGATTTCAAATTTAAAATTTGATCGCTGGACGCTGTTCGTAAAAGACGTATGACCAACGAAACTCGAGTATGTTTGAGCATCAAACGTATGTATATGTGTATTAATATATATTTCTTAGCTCTGTCTAATCACATTGAGCACTATTATTTGGTAATTAATTATTTGCTTTCCAGCGTATTCACGCCAGCACGCGTTTTACGGTCACTAATATATAGTTATCTCATTTATCTAACCCTATATATATATATATATATATATATATATATATATATATAAACTTAAACTATATATATTAAAGTTAAGTAATAAATATAATTACTCTATACCTATATATATATATATATATATATATATATATATATATATATATATATATATATATATAGGTGAAATGAAAATTGAATTTTTAATACAATTATTTCTTATTTCTTTAATTTTAAAAAGATTTTTAAAAAATTTTTAAAAATATTTTAACATTAGTTAAAAGTAGGTACCTCCACGAAATCGCTAAAAAAAGAGCATAGCTTGATGAAAAAGACGCCAACGAAAATTTCAGACGTGCTAGGAACGATTAAAAAATGTAAAAAAAATACCCCCAAAATACTTTGATCTTTCCTCTTTAATAATAATATGAACATTAGACGATAATTTTTTTTTCGTCAAGTTAGGCTTTTTTTTCATCATGCTATGCTCTTTTGTTTACATTTTCGTGGGTGAGTTGTCCCCCTTTCATTCTCACGATGTGTCTTAATCGTGTTTTCAAATTGATTTTGTTAAAAAATAATTTTGTTTTTCCCATTTTCGGTGCCATTAGAACCATCACGAGGTAATTTTATGTAGTCCTGTGAAGTTTTGTTGAAATCGGCTAAAAAATGTAGAAAATTCGATCCAATATATAAACGTTACAGACACACACACACACACACACACACACACACACACACACACACAATCTGCGTTTTATAATAAGATAAACGAGAGAAAGGACGGATGGAGTAAAATTTATTTTTAAAAAGTGCTCAATACAAAATAGAGCAATATATTATTATTATTTTTATTGTGAGTGATTATGTCTATGTTTCGGTTTATCATGGCATGAAAAAATAACTCACCTACCTCCACCCACTCAGCTTATTTTTCTATTTAGCGCAGACCTGACATTTAATTGGTTAATCAAAACATACGCCCCAGTCTATTTTTAATTCTGACCTTATGCCCCTCCCACCTTAACTTTCGGAAAAGAGGTAAAGCTTTGTTTTTTAATTTCCTTAAAAATCATTTAATCACTAGTTACTCACCATCTACTGAAGAAGTACAATCAAATAATTGAAACATGAACGATTTTGTGTAGCGATTACATGTTTATATAATCTCCAATAATAAAAATAATAATATATAGATCTATTTTGTATAGAGCACTTTTTTGAAAGGAAATGCTACGATCAATGGAATTTTACTTCATCTGTTCTTTCTTTCATTTGTTTATATATATATATATATATAATTTTATTATTATTATAAGAGATTATAATAAAAGCATGATGAAAGCATTGACGATTGCTGACATATTTTCCGCAATCTTCAATGATGCCCTGTCTATGTTCCAGTTTATCACGGTATAAAAAAATAACTCACCCATCTCCACCATCTTACCTTACTTTTCTATTTAGCGTAGATCTGACATTTAATTAGCTAATCAAAACATGCCCACAAGTCTGTTTTTAATTCTGACCGTTTCAGAAAAGAGGTAACATATAGTTTTTAAATTTTCTTAAAAATCATTTCATTACCAGTTACTTACCATCGCCTGAAGAAGTATAACCAAAGTATTGAAACATGGAACCTGTTTTGTAGAGATTTCAAATAAGTTTTTATTATAATCTCCTATAAAATAATATATATATATATATATATATATATATATATATATATATATATATATATATATATATAGTGCGTGTGTGTGTGTGTGTGTGTGTGTGTGTGTCATTTCACCTCAAGCAAAGCTGGAATACCACTGGTACTCCCGGCGTTACAGACAGTGAAATTGAGTGAAAAGGCAGTACAGGGAGGACTGAGGAAAGGAAAAAAGATGAAGAAAATTAATGAAGACAGAAGATGACAATTGACGTTGCATTTAAATTCTTGAAGATTGTATTTATTAGGGAAATAAATAAATGGGTGGGAGTTCCACATGCAGGACGTGCAAGAATAGAAAATTTTGGATTAAAAGTGACAGTTGCATTGAGCTATTTCAACAGTAAAAGTGCGGGACTTAGATGTCAATCTTGTGTCACGTTTAAATTCATGTAGTCGAAGCACCAGGGAAAAAATCTCATCAGAGCAGCTGCTATGAAAATATTTGTAGAAAAGATAGACGAAAGTCAGGTCACGTCGGTGAGAAGGTGACTGAAGTTGACATGCCAGATCAGGATCGATTACATTACAGATCCTACTTTGGATTCTACCCAGAATACCAAGAGATAATCTCAAAAGAGCCATCAGTCCAAATATAGCAGGAATATTCAGTGCACTAGCGAATGTTAGATTTATAAATGTGCCAAATAGGTTATGACCAAAAAAATTTCTGTTACGACAAGGTGACCCAACTTTCCTTAGAGTAGATACAGCCATTGATTTTATGTAGTTTCTCCGCTTCAAGTCAGTGGAAATGTGAGCCCAAGAAGCGCATTGAGTTGCTCTCGTGTCTAGCCATGCTGATGGCTAGCAGAAAAGTTTGTCTATGGTGTCTAAATGAAAGCAGTTTTGTTTTGGAGGACTTCAAATTTACAAGCTATTTCCTGCTCCAGTTAATCACATATTGGAGGTCCTCAGCTGCCAGGTTTAGTTTGGCTGCTCGGATGGATTTGCTATTGAGAAAGGAATAAATGGTAATATTATCTGCAGAATTACCTAGTTGGGAGTTGATGACATACATATGTTATCCATTTTAGCTGTATCTGATGTTGAACATCCTCAAGTGATGTAGCTTTTGTTATCTGGTACACTTCTTTGTGTTTCTGTAGCGCAAGTCCATGAGGCTTGAATGATGGGCGTTGCTAAGACCTACAGCATTCATTTGAAGGGTGCACATAATAGAAGGATATTACTGTGTGAAGTCAAATGTTATAGTCCGAGCGCCAGGATAAAAGCTTGCCAGAGCAGATGCCATGAAAATATGTGTAGAAAAGACAGAGAGAATCCATGCCATATTGGTGAGAAAGTGGCTTTAGTAGAGATGGTTGGTCAGGATTGGCTACATTACAGATCCTTCTTTGGATTTTGTCAAGAATGTCTAGACGTATAGCAGGAACACCAGGCCAGATATGGCAGTAGCATTCCATCCATGGATGAATGGTAGATTTGTAAATGTGGAAGAAGGATTCTAATGAAAATAAGTTTCTGGCACAACAGAGTGAGCCAACTTTCCTAGCAGTAGATGCAGCTATTGATTTGATAAAATCGCGCCATTTCAAGTCAGTTGTAAACATGAGGCCGAGAAGGTGCAATGTACCGTTCTCCTGGAGTCTAGCATGTGCCATGCTAATACCAGGCAGAAAAAGTTTTCTATAGTGGTTAAATGAAAGCTGTTTTTTTACAAGCCATTTCCTGCCCCATCTAACCACCTATTTTAGGGCCGCTTCAAGAGCAGCTGCCAGGTTTATTTAGTCAGATCTGATGGATTTGCTATTTAGACAGGTGTAAATGGCAGTTTCATCTGCATAAAAACCTAGTTGGGAACTGATGACATGGAGGGGATGATTGATAAAGATCAGAAACGGCGTGGGACCCAGGATAGAGCCTTGCGGGACACAACGTTTTCGTTTAATATATCTGGAAGCGAGCTCGTTCAAAAGGATCTTCATCTTACGATTTGATGCATTTCAAATACACCTTCATTCCTCACTGAACATGGTATATTGAATGGTGAAGGTGAGTATATACACAATGTTTGAGAAATCTTATTAAAGAAAAATTTGCACCCTTCAGTAGGATTTAAACTTGCGTCTCTCAGGACTGAGTGAAAAAAAATCTGTGGGATTAATAAAAAATCCATACTAAAATTTCCATATACGGACTCTTCTATCGTGATCGATAAGTGAGGGTTAGCAATAGATGTTACCTTTCGTTTTACACTTATGCGTGCTAGCAGAAAATCAGGTAATTGAAAGACATATTTTGTTGTGCTTTCTTAAGTGCGATACAAGCCCAGCCATGCAGCAGGTGACAAAGCCACACTGACAGATGAAATTTGCTAAAGCAGGATTTTGAAGGCGTCTCTGCTTCAGAGCTTGACGTAGATGATCACGGAATTTCAATCTACTGTCTTCAAAAGCCTTTTACTTATTGCAACTTGACTTACGCCAATCCTTTCGGTTGGATGTTTGTACTTCCTACGTTTCCAGATCAATGTTATATATAAATGAATCTAAAAGTGGACATTGATGTCAACACCCAACGGTGACAGTGTGTTTCATCGTTAAACGGAATCTTCAGGCCATCTGGGTGTTGATCTCAATGTAGAATTTTATATTTACGTTGGCTATCTCAACTTTAAAAATTTAAATGTAATGTCAATAGCTATCTACTGTTCTCCTGATGACTCTTCTTCTGTACTCGCTACTTAGTGGTGTTTCTGTTGACTAATTCTTCCACACCCAGTAACCCTTTGTGCCCTAATGGCTTTAATGTTTTCCTGAGGTGAACTTGATTAAATAAAATACTAGCGATGTCATCACAGATTGAAAAGCGACTATCAATATTCTTTACGTTTTAGTCTTCACATATTCATTTCTCTTATTGTTAGTAACGGCCAAGCACATTTTAATGACTTAATTTAAATTGGAACAGGATGTTCTATTCTACCGGAGAAATTAACAGCAGCTTACTGCGGGAATTATTTTGTCAAATTAATCATGAATCGAACAGAGATAAAATATTATAAATTCGTTACATCTAAATCAATTAAATAACGATACAGGCAAATATAAAGATCGTTGTAAAAAAAGAAAATATCCTAATATAATAGTGCTTGTCCACCACCCCTCGTTAGTTCGCACGACTATTACGCTCTGCCAATACCTTATAAATAATGGACTATTCCTCGTTTTAATCACGTGGAAAGAGGTAAAAAGATATTACTTGGTTTCAGTGAGAGATAATGAAAGAAAAAAAATCAGAGAGAAAAAGAGAGAGAGAGAGTCAGATTAGGTTGATAAGAACAGATAAAACCTTTTGATCTCAGCCAGAAGGCTGAGATACGACCTCAATAGAAGCGCCATCATTCCGATGCACAGCATCTGAATTATTTTAAAATGATTATTAAGAGAAATATTCGTAAGACGGGGATATGGCGATAAATAAAGGAAGTGTTTAATGCCTCCTGCCAATACCTCATATATAAAGGGCTACAGTGCTTCCTCGGATTAAGTCGTTTCGAGTTAAGTCATTTTCGAAGATACGTCGGTTTTTCGTAAATAATATATGAAAACTAAAACTCGTGTCGTTTTACTTTTACTTCATATTAGAAACGTCAAGAAGATTAAAATAACAATAAACACATAAAATCATATTTAAAAATTTTTAAAATATTATATGAACTAAATATATATATAATAAAATAATATATATATATATATATATATATATATATATATATATATATATATTATATTCATACATATTTCATTAAATAATATAGACAAGTGTTGTCTATTTATTTTATGTAAATTCTTTTCATAACGTCTGATAAGCTTAATAACATTATCATTAAACGAAGAAAGAAAATCACAATATTAATACATATTTTTAATCCAATCTAAGCTTTCGGCTTACATAAGCCATTATCAAAGATGACAATTACAGTACAATATATTATGGAAATTTTTGAGGCTTAGTATATATGCTGATTCCTTAAGTTTTCGTATTTTTAATGATGTTATCTGTCTTTTATTTCAACCTCATCCCACAGGGAGATTGTCAGAGTGCACAAAGGCCGAAACGTGAATATGATAATGAAGATGAGGATAATAGTCCGAATATTGTAAATAAAGTATTCACAATGCCTTATCTCAGATATATATATATATATATATATATATATATATATATATATATATATATATATATTTCGTTGTTGGAATTGTTACCTGATGATCCGGAGTCCTTTAAAAGGATTTTGGTGAAATAAATTATTGTAATGGTACCTTAAATTGGCCTGTTTTTCATTAAATAAATATTATATATATATATATATATATATATATATATATATATATATATATATATATATACGGATATTCTGTGATCGTAGATATTCAGGTGTTTCTAGTATTAATAAGTGGTAGGAGTTGATAAAACTGTGTTTTAAGAGTTAAATACTTGCATAAAATGCATGTTTCTTGTAATATGTCTGGCCCAATTGCTTTAAAAAAATACCGATGTTTCTGTGTAAAATGATCTCGAAAGAATTAAATCTTTTTTTTTTCTTTCTGTAATTCTTGCTGCTTTTTGGTTTTATTCTACATTTGTATATTTTTCTTTTTTTTATTCTTTCTTTTTTTTTCGTCGTGTTTTCAAATGTAGAAAAGGTTTCGCTTCTGACATTTCGAATTGCTCGGCCGCTGCAAATCACCTTCCCAAAATGCCACACGAGAAAGAATCGACTCGTTTAACAGAACGAAATAAACATTCCATTCGTAGAAATAAAACTACTTTATGCTTTAGATCTTGTTTACATCAGCGTTTCTCCCGACCCATTCTTCGGCCGTCATCAGGTGTATCATTCGTAAGAAAAGAGAATAGATGTTGTTGGAGAAACAAGCGAATCTGTGTGATAACATTTCTGTTAGTATCTGTCTCTATTTCTGAGATGAAGTTTTATGTACATTATTTACATTATTCGGACTACTGTCCTCGTCTTTGTCTTCAAAAATATTTATTACAACGTTTCGGCCGTTGTACGCTGCAGCCTTGTTCAGGGGGCTTGGAATGTCGAACTGAACACTTTATTTCGCTCGTTGTAATAAATATGGCGACAAAGATGAGGACAATAGTCCGAATAATGTAAATAACGAACATCTCTGTTAGTTTCCATCTTTGATAAATGTCGACGGTAAACAATCATAATTTATTATCATTAACGTTTTTTATACTATTGTTCGCCAATATAAAGCTGAAGAGCCACTCAAGGTAGAGGCTTACTGAAGAAGGTAGTTGTAAGCGCGTAAAGGGAAGAAGTAAGAAGTACATATGAGGATGTGTAGGATAGATAAATTCTGACTCGAGACTTGAAACATTTTTACGGGAGTCTCTTCTACAAAGTAAGAGTTCTGGGAAAGACAATGTCTGAGAGAAACTTCTTCCTTATAAATGGAATACGAAGTAAATGAAGATAGTTCGACCCTGGCTATGTGATAAGGCGGATCCTAGCTGAGAAGGTCTGAATTCGTGGCACTAAGTAGTAATCTTATTACATTTGTGGCAAAAATGGGAAGTTATTTCACCTTTGATATATAGTCATGTGACACTGCTTTAGACACGTGAGTCTTAAGTATATAGGCCCCACCCGAATTCAAAAATACTGCTCTCGTCGTGGGCCTGAACAAAGAAGGTCATGTTGTAAATAAGCATTATGGTAGGACTTGATTTCAGCCACTTGATATTTATTATGTCTTCGCGTGCTCACATACACACAAACAGCATTCAAGTCTTGAAACATTCAGTGCCACTAAAACGCATTCCATATAGATACACTACGCTTTGTATTCTCCCCTTTCATTTCGCTCTCTTTCTGTTCAAACTGGCACATATTCAGCCCATGGTGTTCTCAGTATCATTGTGTAGAATGATATCCCCACGATTCTAGTGTCTTCTTCAACTGTACAGAGATAGGCCAGCATTTACTGGCATATGACAGTGAATGCTGGAGGATTATCACAGTTCAATATTCTCTGTTTCTAACGAAATTTTCATGTTCCGTAATACTTTTCTTAGCTTTTAGAAGTCATCTTTCGCCATTCAATCTCACCGGTTTTTGGTGTCATCTTTTTCGTACTATTTTAAAAATACTTTACAGATATTTAAATTTTAATACTTGCTTCGGTTTTGTGTCTTCAGTTCGTAGTTCGCATCATAGGATGTTTCTATTACTAACATCCATATATTCCCTTTTCTTAGAATTGATGTCTTTTCATATCGCTTTCTTTTACCGCTTTCTATGTTAAATAATAGTCTAGCAAACTATTGTTTTTCAAAGAATAATATTTCCTACGACTTGCTCATTTTGACCTTTGAGGTCAGATACAGGAAAACAAAGGAAATTGTTTTTGAATGGCTGAGTCGAAAGTGGGAATTTTAGTGTTAAAAAGTGCTTTCAGGGAGTTAAGTTTTACACGTCGTAGAATACAGACGCGTTAATGTCGTGGATGTAGACTGTTCTCCAATAGGGTGGGATAGTGTTATATACCGTACCTATGAACACTAATGAGTATGTCCCAAACCTCATAAATACGTTGAACACTGTTGTAAGTTGAGAGTGATATGCTGTTTTAGCAGTGGTTTAATAGTTCAGCCGCTGTTAATATTGTTTTGTTGATGTTATAAAGTTCTATTTCATTTCCAACCTCCGTTTTTTATATTCCTCATTCAGTAACATTTTCTCGGTTACAACATATATATATATATATATATATATATATATATATATATATATATATATATATATATACCAGTGGTTTACCTACTTCCGCCGCTGGCGATGAGTATTGTATTTTGTTGATGTTATAATATTTGGTTATTTTCTTTCCAACCTTTTCCGTTTTGCAACAGGTATTCCTCATTCAAAAATGTACACGTCAACGTATTAATAATATGGATAAGTTTAAATATACCTTTTGTTTAAGTTCTCATTCAACCTTCGAACAAACCAAAATCTAGCGATCACCCGACCAGTAGACAGAAGAAGAATGCAGCTTTGTTGTGGGATTGACACCACGTCAACCAAAATCTCTATCCAGAACGATGAGGGTATACAGCATCTGGATGCGTTCCTGTAATTTCGTTTCCGTGTCTTCTATCAATACTCAGTCATCTGCATATCTTCTGTTGTTAATATTGCGGCCTTTTAATTCTCTCTGGGTTGCCTCAATTCAAATGTCGAATAAGTATTTCCTGATCTTACGATATGCCAGACAGATTGACAATATTTAAGGGGGGATTCTCGAAAATGTGGGACCAGTAATATTTGCTATTAACAGACTCTAAATCTGAAGGAATCATGATAAGTGGTCATACCCACAAAGAATTCCCTTGCTTCGAACACCTACTGGGGATAATGCTCACACGAGCTTAAATGGGACGCATATAATGGTGTAATCGTAAAAGATACTGGAGGAATGATTGTTCTTTGTATTGCCACAGAAAATGCTAACATACTTGAACTTTAAAAATCAGAACAGACCAAGAATGGTGTATTATTGATATATCTAGACTGGTGATGCAAAATCCTGACAGCCCAACCTTTATAGAGTTCAAAATGTGCCCTTGTGGGTGATGAATTATTTCTAGATCTTGCAACACATATACGAAAACGAAACGTCGCCAGCCTTTCAAAACTATAACGCTAATGCGATGACAGATATTTGGACGAGTTACATTTCTTAGTGTCACCAGCATAGATATTCACAGTTAGGACCAGTCGCGCTGTGTTGACGGGGACAAGTTATTTCTATTCGTTTCTTGTTCCACCCAGAAAGCTTCTTCCTGTTACTTTGTGGAAGAGAGAATGCTTTCCTATAATCTTGGCCTTTTTAAGTCCAGGGACAACCTATATTTATCCTACAAGTCCTCTTACTTCATCTTTCCTTCTCCTTCATAATCTCAATAACCCTCTATATTGAGTGGCTCTTGGGATTTTATTGGATGAACTATCAATAAAAATGTTTAATATGAAACTATGAAATATCTGCTTGAAATAATTTCTTGTTTACACTTTTCTTCGTCTCGTCAAACTGCCCAACTAGATAATGAGGAAAAGAAAAAGGAAAATAAAAAACATTCCAAATTTGTACTAAAAATTTTTTATGGTGATTCTTAAATTCAACGTCCCTTTAATTATGGTACATGAATAAAAGGGGCAGTATGGCGTAACTAGATTTTAATAGTCATTTCGGGACGTCGGAAACGGACAAGCCACTGACATTAGTAAGTAAAATTTTTATTCTCGGTATTTCAATTTTTTGTTGTCGGTTGACGGTCGCTATTCACAACGAAATCACCACTACCGCCCCTCACGCCTTCATTTGTTCTAGTTTTATCCTTTTCGTGGTCACTTCAGACACTTCAATAAAGCAAATAGCAATTCGAGTTCCCTAACGTGAATTTGGCAAGTCAACAAGCATCTCTAAGCATCGAGCTAAATTAAAAGCAAATAAAACTGACATGAAACACGATTAAAGACGACATACTTACACCCGGACGGGAAGTTTTATTCCGTTGTTTACTGGGTTCGTAGATCTTCGGCACAAGATAGCATTCATGCAGAACTAAATAAGAAATAACCGCGTCAATAATGGCTTTTAAAGATTTAATAAACGTAAGAAGTGTTGGGATTGCTAGGTAACCTTGACATATTTGGGAAGGGTATTGGAATAATCCAAAACATATACTCGGGCAGCAAACAGACTTCATACGGATAGAAAATGAATTCAGTAAATATACAAAGATAGGAGTAGATAGGTTCGTCTATCATCTGGTTCACACACCTCACTGATTTTTTGAACAGGAGTAGAGGTGTATCCATTGTTTCCTGTTTAGGATTGAGTTTTCGGTTCACTCTAATGTCTACTTCAACTCTATACTTGTAACGCCATCGCCTAAACTCTGAAATTTTATTTACTTTTTATTTATCTATTATTTTATTTTAAATCTCTCTGCAATAGGATTAGATAGGTTCGACTATAGTCCGGTTCACACTCCTCCCCAATCTTTTGAGCAGGAATAGAAGTTTATCCCTTGTTTTCTGTTTTAGAATTAGGCCTCCGGTTCCTTTTACAGTACGTACCTCCAAGAATTCGCTAAAAAGAGTAACCATAAGAAAAAATGACCCAAACTTGATAAAAACCAATGTGTTATCATCAAAATATTTATGTTATTATTGAGTGATTATACCAACATATTTTTTGAATATTTCATTAAAATTTTTAAACCTTTTTAGCATGTTCGAAATTTTGGTTAAAATCTTGTTTTTCTTGCGGCAGTGGGTGGACCGACGATTAGTATGCGAAATTTAGCGTCTTTTTTTTGCGACAAAAACACAGTTTTGGAAAATCTTTAAAAATTTTTAGAACTTATTCAGGAATGAATTAAATTATTTTTTGAAAAACGTTGATAAAAATATTTTTGCTTTGCATCTGTTACTCCTATTTAATTTTATGAAATTTTGAGAAATTAACATTCCATCCTTCTCATATTTATATTAGTTAAAAGCAAGATTCCTTGGAGAATTTAAATCAACTTATTTTTTGTCAAACAGAAACACCATTTATCAAAAATCTGATAAGAATCATAAAACAGAAAATGAAACTAAGACATTATTTAATAAGAAAATCTTTTAATTGCTTTTTTATAAATAAGATACAGTGTAACCCGATATAAGAGACCGGATATAAACCCGGATATAAGAAAGATTTTCTCTGGTTCCAAATTAGATAATGTAATAAAATAGGAGAAACCCGGATATAAGAAAACCGGATATTTTTCTCTGGTTCCAAATTAGAGCCTGTGTTAATGTATATAAAATAGGCCAAACCCGGATATAAGAGAAACCCGGATATAAGAAAGATTTTCTCTGGTTCCAAATTAGAGCCTGTGTTAATGTATATAAAATAGGCCAAACCCGGATATAAGAGAAACCCGGATATAAGAAAGATTTTCTCTGGTTCCAAATTAGAGCCTGTGTTAATGTATATAAAATAGGCCAAACCCGGATATAAGAGAAACCCGGATATAAGAGACTTCTTCTCCGGTCCCGACAACTCTCTTATATCCGGGTTACACTGTATATTAATAAAACTATAATCTTAAGAAAAATTTCGATAACTAATAAATTTTTACAAGAATTGCATCATTTAAAACAAAAAATTATTAGAATAATTTATTAAATTTTAAATATATTAAAAGGCTGTATTATTTTTTTCCTTTGATATCATATTCTTATTAAGCAAAAAACGATATTTACTAATCCTAAATGGAAAAGTTTAGTAGAAATCATCAAAAAACAATATTTTAAAAATAATTTTGCTTTGGTTTTAAATGTGTATAAACGTAGTGATTTTTCTAGGTACAGTGGACCATATCTGGCATTATTAGTAAATAAGAGTGAAAACTATACTATATTTGAAACCAGCAAATATCTAAAATGCAATAATACATTAGATTATGGAGAATATTTTCTTAAATTTTAAAGAGTACTGAGTACTTAAAAATTATATATAAAAGGGTTTCACATTATATTCAATTATTTTTACGAAATAATCATCCATGTGACAATATCAAATAAACATCAAGCTGTCAAACGTGTTAATAGCTTAAATCAACAGCTACTGCTGTGATAAAAATGCCTTTCTGCGATATTTCGAACATAAAGTGAATAATGTTTGTTTCAAAACAGATTAATTATACTTTAAATCCTCAAATAATGTTTCAGAAAAGTATACATTATTTTTTGAAGAGTTTTTAATAATGAGAATTATATTGCAATCAAAGACAACTAAAAAGGGCGCTTATCTGGTATTTTAGCAAAAAAAAAACAAAAAAAAACAACTCTTTCCAGTTAATTTGAATTAATTTTTAAAGCAAAAGTATTTTGCTGATTTTAATCAAATTAAATTTAATCGATTGACTTGAAATTAAAACTGAAATAAAAGCTTTAAGAAAGATTTTTAACTTGTTAAAATTCATTTTAAAACTTAAGCATTACGTTTTATGTCGTGATACAATTCTGAACTATTTTCATTCTCTTTCACTCACAGTCTCTTTCCGCTTCGTTGGATTATGATCATACTTGAGTTGAATTGATTAAAAAAATACAAAGAGCTGTAAAACAAGGATGTGTCTTCTCACCCGACTTATTCAACCTATGCGGAATCAGATATTCAACAAGGATTCATTTTTGGCGACAACAGTATTAACAACATCAGATATGCAAATGACTCAGTGTTGATAGCAGACAGAGAAAGAAGACTGCAAGAATTATATAGAACGTAGTGAAGGAAAGTGAGAAGAAAGGACTAAATATCAATTGCAAAAAGACAGAATGTATGGTTGTTAGCAAAAGGAACAGTTCAACAATAAAATTACAAATTGGAGATACTAAAATCAAGTGAATACAACAAATTAAATATCTGGCAAGTGTTTTAAGGGAGGACAGAAAACACCGTCCTTGTCTCTTTTTTTTTTTTGTTTAACCAGGGCATTTATATATCTGAACGCGTCTAGAGATCGCGAAAGATACCTTCAAAAGCTAAGCAAATTATGAGGGAACAAAATATGTCGTTAAAAACAAAGAAAAGTATACTGAACGGTTATGAAATATCAATTCTTCAATATGGTATTGAATGCTGGACAATCTTCTCGCAGATGAAGAAGTGAATGAAATCAACTGAAATGTGGCTCTACAGAAGGATGCTGAGAATACCATGGACTAAACATGTGAACAACGACAAAGTTTTTAAGGAAATTGGAACAAAAAGACACATAACTAACACCAGGACTGTTGAAATATTTAGGGAATAAAATGAAGAAAGAGGGCTTGGAAAATTTGAAATACACAGGACAGATTGAAGGCAAGGCGGACAGAGGATAACAAGACATAACCTACCTAGAAAGCATAAGTAAATGGATGACTGGACAAGGTTTAGGAGATATAACAAAAAAACATTATTAAGAGCTAAGAAGGACTGGAAACTGTGGAGAGCCATGATCGCCAACATCCTGAAGGGATATGGCACATGGAAGAAGACGTTTTGAAATGGTCGACTCACCACGTCACTCCGGGAAATACCTCACTCCTTTCATTCTTCTATGTTTTATCTTCATAATATATCGGTGTTGCAATATTTGGGCTGGATGTCCCACAATTTTTATTTTCCAGCCTTGATAGAATTTAAAATCGTTTTCGCTATCTTGTTAGAGAAGTCTTACTTTCCACTCTGCAGCCTCTTTCCTCACATACGCAAACTCACAAGCCTATATTTCTGAGATGACTTATTGCAACTACTTACATTATTTACTATTGTCCTCGTCTCATTCACGACGTTTCGACCATTGTAAGCAGGGGCCTTCTTTGGATGGTATACGTTTGAATTTCGAACCCATTTTATTTTGTCCACCGGAGTAGATTGTTCTCGTTCAACGTGTCATGCTTCTTGCGGATATCTTAGTTTCAGATATTTGATGGCTCAGTGGATAAAAGCGTTGGATGAAGTAATCCAGTGACTTGATCCAAAGCAAAGGGTTGTGAGTTCAATACCTGGTTACAACAGATGTTTGAGTTACTAAAAGCAGGTCCTAATCTGGGTATGACGATAAGCTACATCCGGCAGCAAAACCGCTGACGACGAGATTGAATGTTTCGAGGATCGTGGAACCACCTCTTAATTACTGTTGTTCCCGGGTCCACCCTGACCTGGGGTAGTAGGACTTGTTAGGACTCCAATTATTAGCAATTAGTGAACCCCCAAACAAAAACGAAACACTATGAAAGTATAAAAATACACGTTTATAGTAAAATTTCCATTTTTATGTAAAAAACAAAAGACAATGCATATAATTGTATTTGATTTCGTTCAAAATATATTAAGTTGTAGCCAAAAATTGTATTCGAAATATTTAGATTTTGGCATTAAATGACACAGAGAGGTCGATATGCCGCTAAAAGTCAAACAAGCAATGTGAAAGAACTCTTTCATGGCATTAATCCATATAATATCCTACAATTTCTTAAAGAAATCAAAATGGATTCAAAAATATAACTTCAACAAAACTGCAACCTAGAGCACACATATCATCGGCTCTAGTAATTATGCCCATACAAACACATATATGCCCAAAGCTGAGTATAATCTACCATGTATTCAATTGTGAAAGCAGAATAACATATATCATATTTCTATTACTTCAAAGCTCTCAAGAATAACTAAATTTCGGATTAAATCACCCATCAGTAGTTGATATCCCATTAAACAAACAAATCAATTAATCAACTATCTAACCTTCCCTACTAAGACGCGCCAATCCAGGCACATTGTATCGAACCACTTCCTTTCTTTTCGTAATCCACTGGGGAGATGCAAGTTCCACTCGAACAGCATCTTCCTATGAACAGCTGCTTTGTGAAACAACTCTCATGAAAATACTTTCTCCGATTACTACAATCTTAACCCATTCATGTCTTGGGTTAACAATTGCCTTATTCAGATATTCTCATAAACTCTACCACTTACATCTTACACTCTAACCCTATATCTCGAATAGTTCTTGGGTCATGTACAAGCTATGAATTAGTATTAAAAACAGACGACGGTAAGTTTGACAGGAATTCCAAGGCGTATCGGAATGGCAAAAGGAACCTTCCAGAAACTAAGCAAAATAATGGCATAAAAGAAATTGTGCTGAACTGATCTATTATTTTTATCCTCCCGTATGGGAGTAACAGTGAAAGCTAGACAATTCCTTTCACAGATGAAGAAGGGACCTAAAGGGACGTAGGTGTGGTTCTATAGACAGATTCTGAGAATACCATGAACAGAATATGCAATCAACGAGGAAAATGGAAACTAAAACGATATTTATATTTACAATCAGAAAGAAGATTAAATTCCTTTGACATATGAGGAAAAAGATCCTTGAAATTTAACTCTTATAAGATATACTGAGAAAAATATGAAAGAGAAACAGTGCGTCGTTTATCTAATTTACCCAATACAAAGCGCAAGGTCTACTCAAGATACTGAAGAAGATTAAATTATCATTTGGGTGGTATAATAAGTAAAGTAGACACGCAAGATTAAACACTGGCGATCCGATTATTGAATTAAGTAGGCAACGTGACCATAGAGGAAACGCATATATGGAAAGTATCGTAAGCACTAACGATCGTCATTTCTAGTCTATCCTCTATTACTATACTGACCGCTGTTCTCTACTCTATTCGCTATACTGTTCTCTATTCGTATTGAATTCTACTTGACGGCGAGCAAGTACTATTAGTGCGAGTGATATTAGAAGGCGTCTGATAACAGTATTGTTCAACGGCGTACTATAGTTGTATCTGCGATTACAAAGTCTCTACTACAACGAGCATTGCGAAAGTGGCAACGAGTATTCGTTGGCATCACAAAAGTGACAACGAGTGTTCATTGAGAGCACAAAAGTAGGATAGATATTGGTTGACTTAAGGAGACCAAGATTGTTGTCAGCGAACTGTTCTTTTGGGAATGTTTCAGAAAGTATCAGTTCTGGGTAAGAAGCTTTCTGAGTGGAACTTGCTTTTTATTAATCGAACACGTTTGCAAAGAGGGGACAACGAAGAATGTTAAGGAGTACACAGTTACTTCGAGCCACAACGGATAGAAAGTTGTGGAGAGTCATTATCCCAAACGTTCTTAAAGTAGGTGGAATAACTTCAGATCTGGTTGAACAATGTTCTGAACGTATATAGTGTTTTCCTTGTTCCCTCCACGAGAAAAAAACGAAACAAAAATTATAGCTTATGAAACTACACACCGCGATGCCAGGGATTGGACTTGCGTGTTATGAACAAATACACATTGCTATTCCCAATGAGCCGTCCTGGGTATGACGTTAAACAACATCCGCGTCCTGGGTATGACGATAAACTACGTCCAACAGCAAGGCCTCTGATAAAAAAATAAATAAATAAAAACACAGCTATACATTTTTTTTAAAAATATTACCAGCTAAACATTTTTGAAAAAAAAGGAAATTTTGTCGGCATTAAATAAACCATTGTGGTTGATATGCCATTAAACAAAACAAATTAAATCAATTCCCAGTGAGATGTTGCACAAGAAAACAGTCATCATTTTGAATAGAATGGGTGCAATCTAGAATTCTGATCTACCAGACAACCTCAAGCGGAGATTCTTTCTTGCCACTGTAGAAACAGTGTTAATGTATAGTACCACTGATCTAAATCCCTAGAGTCTAAGCTTCATGGAACCTACACTCGGATGTTATGAGCTATACTTAGCATCTCTGGAGACAACATCCAACTACATCACAGTTCTATGGATCCATTTTATAGTGAAGGTGCTCGCAATATATTTTCATAGTAGAAGAATTACCAGCAATACGTTTTTTGCAAAAAATAAAAAAATAAATATTGCCAGCAATATATTTTTGTAAAAGACATTACTAATGCTCTGAAGAATATTAAATTACGGCGATAAATGACTCATAAGGAGTTGATATGCCGTTAAACAAACTGATATGTCCCGGAAAGGGATATATTTGTTCTAAGTAGCAAAATGGTTTTGGACTAGCAGGTAACCGTTATGGACTGGTCCTCGTCGTAGTGGTAGGCATAGGCAATAGGCGTCCTCCTGTACCCCCACAGCAGTCTGACACCAGCCAATAATATTACTGTGAGAGGGAACCGAGGCGTATGCATATTCATTAACCCCCCACCAAAAAAATTTTTTCCTGAGACGAGGTACTGATGCAAATTCAAGCGAGTAAATTCGTGAATAAAATTCTTCATATTGTTTTGTCAAAATAACCCGTGTTTTCTTCGACATTACCATCCTTCATTAACGTATAGAGGAACCGGTTTAGTTGCCAAATACCCCACCATTTTTGACATGGTACCAGTGGGACTTGTAGAGTGACCTAACATAATTTCAATGAAATCTTATGTTTAAACCAGTGAGTAAATAAATCGATTTATCCATAAATCACATTACAGTCTTCCTGATGAATAATATCTTTTGGCAAATGTGTCTGATGAAGCTATTTTTGTCCCCAGTGTGAGGAATTGTGAAGAAATCTCACAGTGGGGGGCGTCCTTCTACGTCACCATGTGTCTTCAGGCAGTAGGGTCACTAGGTGCTTGCGGCAGCGTCAGTTTCAAAGATGTGGCTGTTGTTACGAATAGGTCAAATAGTGCCCGGCGATTCTGCGTTTGATCTCTGCCGACCAATTAAATCTATATTGTGTACGCGCTCCTGGTTCGAAATCGATGGGCGGGATGAAGGTTTCGCGGTCGGAGAGAGGAAGATTGAAATACGCAGTGAAAGAAAAAAATCTACTTTGAATGAAAATATTTATCCACCCCCACTCCGCCAAATAAAAAGAAAAAGACCCCCGCCACCCCAAATGAATTAAGCTCTTTCTTCTTCAATCTATATATCACTTAGTCTTCAAAGAAAAACTACAGTACACACGCATACACATGCACACACTTACGTATACATGTTTGCGTGTACATGCGGGTCTGAACTAGTATATTATAGGGTCAGCGGCCAAACAATAATTTCTTGTAATTTTACTAGATATTAATCACAAACATATATATATATATATATATATATATATGAAAAATATAGTCTGAAGTTGTGCTATATTTATGGGATCAATATCAGAGATAGAGCGTGTGTAAATATAAAAGTGAACACTGAAGTCAACAGTTAGAGACTACAGTGTTTCATGCTAGACGTAATCGTCAGGCCACCCTGACGATTGCGTCTAGCATGAAACAGACTGTCGCCTCTAAGTCTTGACTTCAGTGTTCACTTTTATATTTATATTTATATATATATATATATATATATATATATGTCTATCTATCTATCTCTCTACTATCTATATTTCTCATGTTGTCTGTGTGTGTGTCTGTCGTGGGCGTTGTTACCTCGCCCAGGCCGCATTTCTCACCCGATTTCGATGCGGTTTTCAACACATGTTTGAAAATGGCTGCCGTAAGGACATGACGGAGCCCGATTTTTTTGTTCGGAATTAGGTTCCGAAAAAATCGATAATCGAAAAAATTTTGCTTACAGAAGGAATGATCGCATTTCAAGCAAATTTGACACCCTCTTAGAGTCTACCATTAGAAGTGTTGTCCAGAAGTTTCATGACCACGGACCCCTAAACAGCGCGGAAAATCGATAAAACCCCAAAACCGATACGCCCAGATTGCGTCTGAACCGCATGTCGGTTTTTAGCGAAAACCGAGCCGATTTATGAAGAGGCCATTGGGAGTCATCATGTGAAGTTTCAACTCTGAGCACCCCCCACCAAACAGAGTGCAAATCGACAATCGGTCAACACTTAAAAATGTTTTTTCCGGTTTTTTAAAGCTGATCGTATTGTGTTTATTTTGTTTAGTTCTTTTTTTGGTAACAGATTTAATGTTTACTATAGAGCTTATAAAAAGTTGGCAGTGTGATATAGGCAAGAAGTAAGGCATGTAACAACATCAGCACGGCAAAGGGCACTCCTCTAAGGGCAAAAATATTTTAAGTCAAGTGATAGCGATATTAGTCGTACTATTTTTGAGTCAAGCACGGGCAACGCCGGGCCATGCTGCTAGTATATATATATACACACACACACACACATATACACACATATATATATATATATATATATATATATATATATATATATATAATTACACCGCAAAATATATATATATATACATATTTGTAAAATGAACAGAAAGTGATGTTTTCAATGCAAATTAGCTGCAAATTTCCCCCACCCCGAAACCAAGACAAAGTATGCTTATAAATCACTTCTTAAATTTAACAAAAAATTGAATTGGCAATCTGGAGATCTTTTTCCATGTATTACTATCAATTAAGCTAACCAGATTAGTATATGTATATATATATATATATATATATGCTAATCCAATTAGCTTAATATATATATACGTATATAGTTGTATTAGTTAATCCAATTAAATATTTTAGGTCTGTCACTGATATTGAGCGCATTCCAATAAGTACCGCGCAGATATAATATATATAAGAAAATTGCATATATATTTATGCATATTTTACACACACATATATATAAAGGGTTAGGTAAATACATAGGGTTAGTTAATTTTTTATATATATATATATATATATATATATATATATATATATATAACGTCATCCACAGACAGACTGTTTCGCAGCTCGTCAGTGTGGCTAGACATCCGGTTGCCTCTAGCTAGGACCGAAACCCGACTGAATCGGTGTCAGTCGGAGATTCTAACCATTAAGCACGGTAGGGATGAAAGTGGACTTTTTAACGTAGATTCTCGCTATATAGCTATAATAGTCACTGTTTACCAACCCACACCTCGTCCCCAGAGAGCTCAACTGAATATATGTATAAAGTGTGTCCATAAAGTTCGTGTGCTCTTTAAAAAATTTATAACTTTATTTGTATTTACGATAGAAATAATTTGTAAAAAGGATTAGAAAGAAGTATATCTATATTTTGTAAGGTTTTATTGAAATTTTATTTAAGTTTCCACATGTCCTCCATCATTAGCAATACAAAGGGTAATACGATTTTGAAGTTCACGGGAAACATTTGCCAACTGATTTACAGCAATGCCTGAAATCACATTAGTTATTTTAGCTATACTTAAAACTAGGTACATTAAACTTTATAACATGTTTTACAAATTATTTCTATCGCAAATACAAATAAAGTTATACACTTTTAAAATGCACACGAACTTTATGGACACCCTGTGTGTATGTGAGTGTATATATATATATATATATATATATATATATATATATATTTATAAAAAAATTATAACATAAGTATGTTAAATAATCCCTTTTGTTCGTAGTGTGAATGTTCTTAAGTGATACTCCGAAATTGATTCTATCCATATTATAAGAATAGAATAGACAGGGCTCGACAGTAATAGGAGCTAATATCCAAGTATATAATTGGTATAGTTATTGTTGGTTATTGGAATTCATTCCGTATATACCAATTATATACTTGGGTATATATATATATATATATATATATATATATATATATATATATATATATATATATATATATATATATATATATATATATATATATATATATATATATATATATATATATAGTGTTAGATAAATGAGATAACTATATATTAGTGACCGTAAACGCGCGTGCTGACGTGCATACGCTGAAAAGCAAATAAATGATTACCAAATAATAGTCCTCAATGTGATTAGACAGAGCTAAGGAATATATATTAATAGATATATACATACGTTTGATGCTTAAACATACTCGAGTTTCGTTGGTCAAATGTCTTTTACGAACTGCGTCCAGCGTTCAAATTTTAAATTTTAAATCACACTTCAATTTCCCTTTTTTTTTTCTCTTTTTTATATTTATTAACTGATACCTGCACATCATTTCCTGGACTTAAACCCCAGTATTGCTTTAGTATTAGTTGACTGATGAGTTGGGTAACCAAAGAAACTCCAATCGTACATCAAACGTACATATATATTTATTTATTAATATATATATGTGTGTGTATGTGTGTGTGTGCACGCGCGCAATTTAAGAAATGAGGTTGTATGGATGTTTTTTTGAATCCATTCACTCCAAGAAAGGCGAAAATGCCACTACGACTCAAGGGGTGGGGCGATAAGAATTGAAAGAGAATAGGATGACTTTAGAAGTAACCGTAAACACAATCTTAAACAGCAAACAAGAGATAAACCTCTACTTTTATCTGAAAGACTGAGGAGGAGAGTGAAATGGGCGATGGGCGAACCTGTTGAGGTAAAAACAATAATGATAAATAAAAAAATTAAATACAAAATAAAATTTCAAAGTTTAGGCGGAGATGTTAGAAGCATAGAAGTTAAAGGAGACTTGAGATAAAGGTGTATTTGCACCTGAGGTATGCCAGACAAAACACCGGAAGAAGCACATTGACAGGGACAAAATAAAAGATGTAGGAATCCCTTTAAATATTTCATAGAAACCTTATTCGTACTAATATAACAGAAATTGCATATTTTTGCTGGAAGAAAAGTACATTTACTTTCTGTTTTGTCAGTTCTCCAAGACACGGCTCTTTTACAGCAGACATCTTTACAAAAAATATTTCAGACTGGAACCTGAACATTGCCATTCTGTTGTGACTCTGTAACACTTTATTTACCATATATTTTTTGGTTTTCCGTAGGTTATCAATTCATTTAATTTTTGTGATCTGCTTTGCTTAATCTATTGTGGCATGAAAATAAAAAAAAATTATCATTTCTGTTCACAGTTCCTATTGTACAACAGCAGTATATATACAATCAACAACAAACTTATTCTTAAATACATTAATATTCATCCATTTCTCAGAATCTAATATTCGTATGATGCCAGGTTTTTTTATATGTTAATAAGTACAAAAAAGAAATAAAAAATTCAGTTTTCAGAACAATAAGTTAAATAAAACAAATTTGATAGGTGAATTATGCAAAATGAACTACAACAACCAACCCCGAAATTGAACAAATA